>CM046043.1:9951462-10018962 GCA_025215565.1 Flaveria ramosissima | reverse complement strand
ATTGGTGCTCCAATTTGAGCCCAATCGAATCTAGGGTTCTTGGGAAATTGGGGATTTGTTTAGGGCTTGTTTTAAGAATTAAAAACGGCTTCATATCGCGGCTAAGAGCCTTAGTTCACTGGTTACCCATTCCCATCCCAACCTAGAGGTCTCGGGTTCGAACCCGGGCACCCTCTGTTTTTTTTAAAAAAGCCTTTTTAGCCTTAAATTAATTATAAAAAATTATATTAAATATAAAAATAACTTTCACAAACTCTTAATATTTTTAAAATCATCTAAACCTTTTCTATAAATTATTTCTTGAAAAACATTTTTAAAATTTTATTATAAAAATTATTTACAAATGTTTTAACTAAATATCTTTATAAACATAGATTTGTATGATAGTTTAAATTATTAAATTATTATTAGACCTTATGTTTTTCCTTGATTAGAGATTTATAATGATAATTATTGTATTCAAATATATTTTTATAACTAATTACGCAAGTTATTTACAAAGAATTTAATTCCTTTAAAATCTTATAAATAATACTTTCTTTTGTCGAACAAATCCTAAGCAAGAGTTCACTGATTTATAAAACCCCCAAAATTCTAATACCCTAGTTCATGTTAACTCGTTAATCTTATTATTAACTGAAATCTTGTAATATTTATATATTTAGGTGCCTTGTGACGTTTTATCTTGGAACGACATACATTATTCTTATTGAGATACATGTTAACCTTGTAAACTTACACTTGTAAACATCTTGATACTTGTAAATGCACATGCAATTCATCTTTACCGTTTTGTCATGGTTATTTGTATTATTATAAGTCTTATATGAGATACATATTTTGTTTACAATCATTAACTATTGCTAGCCTGGCGACGTCTTAGATCTTTGGGCTTGACAAGCCTATTTGGTGCTAAAGTCGATGTCTTGCCGACTCCTGATGACGTATGCTTGTTCATCATGGGAACCAAATACACTTAGTCAATCTTATAAACTTGTAATCAAGTCGAGGTTTGGTTGTAACGATATGTGTTCTATAACCTTACTAACTTATAACCTATGACATGAATTGCTACTTGTAACTTTATCATATTATGTATGAAAACCTTGGAAACTCACCAAATATTTATAGTTGACATTTTATTTTTATCATGTTTCAGGTAACCTCCAAGTTTAAAGTGGTCTTTTGAAGCTTGCAATAAAACTAGAACTTGGACCTAGTTAATTAAATAAAATGTTTATGTAATGTTTTGTTTTGTTTTGTTTGGAATTTATTTCCTGTTTGAGACTTATGTTTGTAATGCCTTTTGAAACTTATAATTTTAATATTTACATTTAAATATAGCGTTATGTGGTTGTGAACAACCTTAACCCTCACATCTCGACGTTTCCGCCGTCAAGGTTGGGGTGTGACAGATTGGTATCAGAGCCCATAACTATAGGGATTTAGGTTATTAGAAATGGTGACCTAGACTATAGCTTATGCATGAACCTCATAGAATAATATTTATATTCTTGGAAATATATATATTGTTTACAAACTACATAATGCTATACCATACTTATGTGCAACCTGATGCCTTAGCATAGGTATTCCTTGTAATTGCTTAAACTTTATTATATGTCTCCCTAAACTTACCTTTGACACTTTGACTCTCCCCGACAAATAAAACTTCTTAATCTTATTCTCGACGACACGTGGAATCGTATACTTATGCTTATGACTTGAATCTTTAGACTTATGTCTAATCTATGTAAAATCTCATCAAGGTTTTGATTTCATGAACCTAAGAAATTTGTGTGACACATAGACACCTGTATTCTGGATTTCCTGGCAAAAGGCCATCGGGCTAAGGCAAGCATATCGCATAAATCCTACGGGACTAGTTATGCTTACCTGGGGATTTCTGGGATGAGTGATAAACTATGGTCAATATACACAAATTTCTAAGGCGAATGGGTCAACTTACCTTGACGTGTCAACGTTTCCAAATGGTAATGCGTTACCAAATGGAACCATTCCAAGTGCCTTACAACCCTTTCCTTATCCTTGTTGAATTATAAATTCTTGTTATTCTCTTTCTCGTGTCTAACTCATTTTGTATATTCCAGCATGTCTCGTCATCATGGAAAGCGTGGAAGTTCCGATCGCAAGCTAGCCGCCATGATTGCTCGACAAATGGCTGCTGTCATTCCGACCATGGTTGCTGAACTCAATAGCACCTTAATGACCAACGCTAGCAACAGTGGAAATGGTCAAGGAGAGAATAGTGCTAACCAAGGGCGCAACAACCAAACTTGCACTTTTAAGCACTTTAGCTCTTGCAAGCCCACTAGTTTTAGTGGCAAGGAAGGAGCCACTGGTCTTCTTGAGTGGTTCGAGAGCATGGAGAATACTTTTATCAATTGTGAGTGTCCCGAGACACTCAAGGTTCGTTATGCCACTAGTATGCTCCAACAAAGGGCACTTACCTGGTGGAATAGCGAGAAAAGAAACCGTGGTCCTGAAGCTGTGTTAGCACTTACCTGGGAAGAGTTCAAGAACATCGCCATCGCGAAGTTCTGCCCGAGAAGTGAATTGCAAAAGTTGGAAGAAGAGTTTTGGAACTTGAAGCAAAATGATGGTAATCATTTGGCCTACTCAACTAGGCATCATGAGTTGAGTATACTGCTGCCTCACATGGTCGACACTGTCCCCCGCAACATCGAGAAGTTTATCAAGGGTGTACCACCCTAAATTCAAGATGTTGTGGTGGGTAGCCGACCCACAACCTTGGAAGAAGCCATTACTATCACCGCTCAACTCACCGAGAACCATATACGAGCGGGCACCATGTCCGTGAAGGGTGCAAAGAAGGTAGAGAAGACGGCTACCGAGTCTGTTAAGGAGACCAAAGCTAAACCGTCTTACAACAACAACAACAACAACAAGCGCAAGTTCACACCGACGCGTAACTATGATGTGACTGCACCCAAACAACCCCAAAGACAACTTGTACCTGCGGCTGCACCTGTGGCATAAGTGCCTGGGGCTAGGGCCTATGCTGGTCCTCAGCCTATGTGCAACACTTGTAGGTATCATCATCCGGGGAATCAACCATGCCGTATCTGCACCTTATGCGGTAAATATGGGCATTTGGTGGCGACTTGCCATCGTGCACCTAACAATGCCGTTGTGGTCACAAACCGTGTTTGCTACAACTATGGGGAACCTGGTCATTTTCGCCCACAATGCCCTCGTCTTGTGGGTAATGTTCCACAAGCCCGAGGACGTGCTTTCAACATCAACACTAACCAAGCACAAGCAAACAACGATGTGGTGAATGGTATGTTAACTTACCTTTAACTTCTGTGATCCGATTCTTTTCATAAATTACCTGTATCGTTAAATACCTTAAAAATTGAAAAGGTATGTTTCTTATTAATAAAACTTATGCCTATGTCCTATTTGATTCTGGAGCCGATAAGAGTTTTGTTTCGTTAGAGTTTGAACCCATTCTTGCTAAGCCACATACGAAACTAGAAAGACCTCTTACCGTTGAACTTGTCGATGGAGAACCGATCACCGTTGATGTCATTATTCGTGATTGCATCTTAAGTCTTGACGCACATGATTTCCTTATCGATCTTATTCCTATGAAACTTGGAAGTTTTGACGTCATCATTGGCATGGATTGGTTAGCCAAACACCATGCCGAGATCATTTGTTTCGAAAAGTGCATCCATATACCGTTACCTTCTGGGGATACTTTGAAAGTGTTCGGTGAAAAATCTTCCAAAGGGCTTAAACTCATGTCTTGCACTCAAGCCCGAAAGTGCTTAAGCAAGAAGTATATGGTCTTCTTGGCTTACGTGGTCAACACGAAAGTCAAACGGAAAGAACTTAAGGATGTCCCTATCGTACGAGACTTTCTTGAAGTATTTCCCGATGACCTTAGTGGTCTACCTCCCGTGCGTGAAGTCGAGTTTAAAATTGACTTGATACCGGGAGCAAACCCCGTGGCTAAGTCACCATATCGGCTTGCACCATCGGAAATGCAAGAACTCTCTAGTCAACTTCAAGAGTTATCCGAGAAGGGCTTCATTCGTCCTAGTTCTTCTCCTTGGGGTGCACCTGTTCTTTTTGTGAAGAAGAAAGATGGATCGTTTCGTATGTGCATCGACTATCGTGAGCTTAACAAGCTTACCATCAAGAACCGTTTTCCTCTTCCTCGTATCGATGACTTGTTTGATCAACTTCAAGGAGCTGCCATATTCTCGAATATTGATCTACATTCTGGATATCATCAATTACGAGTTCATGATGATGACATCCCAAAGACCGCGTTCCGTACTCGTTATGGGCACTATGAGTTTATGGTGATGCCTTTTGGTTTAACCAATGCTCCTGCTCTTTTCATGGATCTCATGAACCGAGTATGCAAGCCTTATCTAGACAATTTTGTGATCGTCTTCATTGATGACATACTTATCTACTCCAAATCCAACACCGATCATGAACTGCATTTGAGATTGGTTCTTGAGTTGTTGAAGAAAGAGCAATTGTACGCGAAGTTCTCGAAGTGTGACTTCTGGCTCGAGGAAGTTCAATTTCTAGGACACGTGGTGAATAGCCAAGGTATTCACGTTGATCCTGCAAAGGTGAAAGCTGTGAAGAATTTGTGTGTTCCTACGACTCCTACTGAAGTTCGTTCTTTTCTTGGTCTTGCTGGTTATTATCTGCGATTCAATGCCAACTTCTCGAGGATCGCGAAGCCACTCACTACTTTGACACAAAAGAATAAACCATTCGAGTGGGGTTCCGAGCAAGAAGAAGCTTTTGAAGCGTTAAAGCACAAGTTGTGCAATGCTCCTATCTTGACCCTACCCGATGGAAATGACGACTTCACCGTGTATTGTGATGCATCTAAACAAGGTCTTAGTTGTGTTCTAATGCAATGAGGGAAGGTAATAGCTTATGCATCGAGACAATTGAAGGTTCACGAGGTGAATTACACAACACACGATCTTGAGCTTGGTGCTGTTGTATTTGCCTTGAATATTTGGAGGCACTACCTGTATGGTACGCAATGTATAGTCTACACCGATCATAAAAGCCTTCAACACGTTTTCAATCAAAAAGATCTCAACATGAGACAACTTCGTTGGGTGGAGTTGATTAGCGAATACGATTGTGACATTCGTTACCATCCTAGTAAAGCAAATGTTGTAGCCGATGCACTAAGCCGAAAGATTCACAACAAGATGATCTCATTCCAAGAAATTCGTGATCGACGTCAATGGTTTGACACTTTGGGTGAGTTCGATACTGAGATCCAACTAGATGTCAACGAGACTAGCGTACTGCTACAAAACTTGAGAATAGATTGTGACATCGAGTCTAGTATCTTGGAGGCTCAACAAATGGTGCAACAAGAAGGAAGAATGAAGGATGATAATCTTCTAACCCAATTGGAAACAAAACCTAATGGATTGATGTACTTCGCAAATCGAATTTGGGTTCCAAATCGCGATAATCTCCGTACCTTTATCATGAACGAAGCTCATCAAACTCGTTATTCTATTCATCCTGGCTCCGATAAGATGTATATGGACCTGTGTGGTCAATATTGGTGGCCTGAAATGAAGAAAGACATAGCGACTTATGTAGCTAAGTGCCTCACGTGTACGAAGGTTAAAGCCGAACATCAACGTCCAAGTAGATTACTTGAGCAACCCGAGATCCCTATGTGGAAGTGGGAACACATATCCATGGACTTCATAACTAAGCTACCCCGAACCACTCGAGGACATGATAGCATATGGGTGATCGTTGACCGATTGACCAAATCGGCACATTTTATACCCATACGTGACACTTACAAGACATCAAGGTTAGCTCGTATATACGTTGATGAGATTGTAAGTCGTCATGGGGTACCTCTGCACATCATATCCGACCGAGATGCTCGTTTCACTTCACACTTTTGGTCGTCTATGCAAGAACTCTTGGGTACTCAATTGGATCTAAGCACGACTTACCATCCTCAAACTGATGGTCAAACCGAGCGAACGATCCAAACCTTGGAGGATTTGCTACGCCTTTGTGTTCTTGACTTTGGTGGTGATTGGGATACGCATCTACCGCTCGCGGAATTTTCGTATAACAATAGTTACCACTCGAGTATCAAGATGGCACCTTTCGAAGCACTTTATGGTCGTAAATGTCGTTCACCGATCTGTTGGACCGACATTGGTGAAAACTTCATCACTGGTCCTGAACTTATACAAGAGACGACCGATAAAGTTTCTATCATCCGCAAGAACCTTGAAGTGGCGAGAAGTCGACAAAAGAGCTATGCTGATAAGCGACGTAAGCCATTGGAATTCCAAGTTGGGGAGATGGTTCTTCTTAAGGTTTCGCCGTGGAATGGTGTGGTTCTCTTTGGAAAGAAGGGTAAACTGGCTCCAAGATTTGTAGGACCTTTCAAAATCCTGAAAAGAATTGGGAAAGTGGCTTATAAACTGGAACTACCTTCTGACCTTAGTGGAGTTCATCCTGTGTTCCACGTCTCAAATTTGAGAAAGTGCTTGGCTGATGAAAGTCTGCATGTCCCGTTGGAGGACATCCAGATCGACGAGTCATTGCATTTTGTCGAAAAACCTGTTGAGATCATGGACCGCATAATGAAGAAGACTAGAAACACAACAACCCCAATCGTCAAGGTTCGTTGGGAAAATAAACGTGGCGCTGAATTTACTTGGGAACGTTAGGAGCACATGAAGAAGAAATACCCGTTCTTATTCGTATAGTTTTATTTTTCTTAATTTCGGGACGAAATTCTTTTAAGTTGGGGAGATTGTAACATCTCGTATTTTCGTTAAATTAAGAGTTAACTTTATTTATTCTTACAAGGGTTATTATTGTCAATTGTGGAATTCATGTTTTACTTATGCTCATTCTTTTAATTATCACTAAGTTTTAATGTATGAAAATTAAAAATAAAAGTATTAAATGATGTTAATTATACTAATACTAATAGTAGTAACATGAACAAAAGGTTATAATAATGATAATAATACTAATAATTATAGTAATGGTAATAATAAATAATAATAATAACTATAATAATAATGATATTAATAATGATAATAATTTTATAAAAGCTTGGAAATTAACAAATTAGTTAAGCTAAGTTCGGGGTATTTATGTTATTTTGGAAACTTGAATTTAAAAGTTCTAACATAAAATAACAAACTTAAAAGAACAGGGACCATTTATATAATTTAATGAAAGATCCCAAACCACCCGCCCCTTTACCCCGTTTTTCCGGCCAATAATCCGGCCTATCACCGGCCGAACTCCGGCGGTGTTCCAAACGCGAATAAGACACAAAATTCGAATCAAAACCGTTTCCAAACGCTTGGTGAAGATGATTCGAACCATCATTTATCAATTAATTGGGTTTAAAGACGGTTATTAGTGCGTTTGAACTCGAGTAACCGTCGGCCATCAAGTCCGAGTCGTTTGAGGACTAAAACCCAATAAAAAACCAAATTAAATGAACCATAATCGAACGTTTAACTAGTCTTAAGCTATTGTCCATTCAAATTACACCTGAAACAAACACAATCAACGAATTCAAGCACCAACTTCATCGCGAAATGCACCTAAGTCGAGCATCACCTTCTGCATACTTTGGAACCAAAATTGATTGAGGGCTATCAATAACCGTCTCTCGTGGAAGCTCCCTGTGCAATTAATTGAGTTATTATCACCAATTGCAATCGAATCCAGTTGCGACATAGCCGCGGTTGTTCTTCATTTGTTCTTCGTTTGTTAAACTTCAAATCGGGTAATTACTCCAGCCTAATCAATCGATTTTCCATGGGGAACAAAAGCCCCATGGTTAGCATCATTACAGAATCGATTGGTGCTCCTATTTGAGCCCAATCGAATCTAGGGTTCTTGGGAGATTGGGGATTTGTTTAAGGCTTGTTTTAAGAATTAAAAACGGCTTCATATCTTTGCTGAGAGCCTTAGTTCACTGGTTACCCATTCCCATCCCAACCTAGAGGTCCCGGGTTCGAACCCGGGCACCCTCTGTTTTTTTTTTAAAAAGGCTTTTTAGCCTTAAATTAATTATAAAAAAATATATTAAATATAAAAATAACTTTCACAAACTTTAATATTTTTTTAAAATCATCTAAACCTTTTCTGTAAATTATTTCTTGAAAAACATTTTTAAAATTTTATTATAAAAATTATTTACAAATATTTTAACTAAATATCTTTATAAACATAGATTTGTATGATAGTTTAAATTATTAAATTATTATTAGACCTTATGTTTCTCCTTGATTAGAGATTTATAATGATAATTATTGTATTCAAATATATTTTTATAACTAATTACGCAAGTTATTTACAAAGGATTTAATTCCTTTAAAATCTTATAAATAATACTTTCTTTTGTCGAACAAATCCTAAGCAAGAGTTTACTAATTTATAAAACCCCCAAAATTCTAATACCCTAGTTCATGTTAACTCGTTAATCTTATTATTAACCTAAATCTTGTAAATTTATATATTTAGGTGCCTTGTGACGTTTTATCTTGGAACGACATACATTATTCTTATTGATCTTCATTTTACACTTAATGTCAAGTGAGTTTCTCCATGCCCATTTTTACTTTATTTCTCACCTTTTGGGGTGAAACATGTTAACCTTATAAACTTACACTTGTAAACATCTTGATACTTGTAAATGCACATGCAATTCATCTTTACCTTTTTGTCATGGTTATTTGTGTTATTGTAAGTCTTATATGAGATACATAATTTGTTTACAATCATTAACTATTGCTAGCCTGGCGACGTCTTAGATCTTTGGGCCTGACAAGCCTATTTGGTGTGACATATATATATATAAAATGTTTATGTAATATTTTGTTTTGTTTGGAATTTAAAGTGGTCTTTTGAAGCTTGCAATAAAACTAGGACTTGAACGTAGTTAATTAAATAAAATGTTTATGTAATATTTTGTTTTGTTTGGAATTTATTTCCTGTTTGAGACTTATGTTTGTAATGCCTTTTGAAACTTATAATTTTAATATTTACATTTAAATATAGCGTTATGTGGTTGTGAACAATCTTAACCCTCACATCTCGATGTTTCCACCGTCAAGGTTGGGGTGTGACATAGATAGAGAGATATATAGAGATAGAGAGAGAGAGAGAGAGAGAGAGAGAGAGAGAGAGAGAGAGAGAGAGAGAGAGGAGAGAGAGAGAGAGAGAGATAGAGAGAGAGAGAGAGAGAGAGAGAGAGAGAGAGAGAGAGAGAGAGAGAGAGAGAGAGAGAGAGAGAGAGAGGCAGAGAGAGAGAGAGAGAGAGAGAGAAGAGAGAGAGAGAGACAGAGAGAGAGAGAGAGAGAGAGAGAGAGAGAGAGAGAGAGATAGAGAGAGAGAGAGAGAGAGAGAGAGAGAATAGAGAGAGAGAAGATAAATATATATATACATATATATATATATAGATATATATATCTATATATATATATATATATCTATATATATATATATATATATTATATATATATATATATATATATATAGGAGAGGGTTCAAATGAGAACCACTTTTTTTGTGAGAACTCTAGGAACCAATCTCAGACACTCATTTTTTATCACATGCAAATTACATGTCATTTTCTTTTTTTTAAAACGTTCATAACTTTTGTTCACGACATCATTTTTTCAAAATAAATCACCATAAAATTCAGTATTTTTATCTTTCCAACGCCTACTATATTGATATACTTTTCTAAAAAAATCGTCTATCTGTTGTTTACATATGTTTAAATCTAGTTATACACATGTGTAGTACTGGATTTACACATGTGTAAATCCGATATTACACATATGTAAAACAAATTTCATTAAAAAACGAGATTTTTTTTATTTTTTATGAATTTTTTTATTTTTTATGAAAGAGGGAAAGTAGGGAACATTTTTGTGTTTTTATTTTTTTATTTTTATGTTATTTTTCGATTTATAATTGTTTTAATATATTTTTGTTAATTACAATTTTGTCATTGAAAACTAGTGGTTGAAATTGGTTTCTAGAGTTCTCACAAAAAAAGTTAGTTCTCATTTGATCCCTCCCCTATATATATATATATATATATATATATATAGGGGAGGGTTCAAATGAGAACCACTTTTTTTTGTGAGAACTCTAGGAACCAATCTCAGCCACTCATTTTTATCACATGCAAATCACATGTCATTTCCCCCCTTTTTTAAAAACGTTCATAACTTTTTTTTACGACATCATTTTTTCAAAAAAAATTCACCATAAAATTCAGTATTTTATTATCTTTCCAACGCCTACCATATTGATATACTTTTCTAAAAAAATCATACATTCGTTGTTTACATATGTGTAAATCTAGTTATACACATGTGTAGTACTGGATTTACACATGTGTAAATCCGATATTACACATGTGTAAAACGAATTTCGTTAAAAAAAACGGGAATTTTTTTTATTTTTTATAAATTTTGTTTTATTTTTTTTATGAAAGAGGGAAAGTAGGGGAATATTTTTGTGTTTTTATTTTTTTTATTTTTATGTTATTTTTTGATTTATAAATTTTAAAATATGTTTTTGTTAATTACAATTTTGTCATTAAGAACTAGTGGTTGAGATTGGTTCCTAGAGTTCTCACAAAAAAAACTAGTTCTCATTTGATCCCTCCCCTATATATATATATATATATATATATATATATATATATAGATATATATATATATATATATATATATATATATATATATATATATATATATATATATATATATATATATATATATATATATATATATATATATATATATATATATATATATATATATAGGGGAAGGATCAAATGAAAACTCCCTTTTTTTGTGAGAACTCTAGGAACCAATGTGAACCACTAGTTTTCAATGACAAAATTGTAATTAACAACAACATAATCAAAAAAATCATAAAATAAAAAATAATAAAAAAATAAAAAAAGTAAAAACACAGAAGTGTTTCTCTCGTTTCCCTCTACCATTAAAAAAATAAAAAAAATTATAAAAAATAAAAAAAATCTCGCTTTTTTACGAACGTCATTTTACACATATGTAATTCTTGGAATTACACATGTGTAAAACAAAATTTACACATATGTAATGACTAATTTACACATGTGTAAATAACGGGTGGACGAATTTTTTTAAAAAAATATATCAATATGGTAGGCGTTAGAAAGAATAAAAAATAATGAAATTAATGGTGAAATTTTTATGAAAAAATAATGTCATGAAAAAAAGTTATGAACGTTTTAAAAAAAAAGGTGGAAGTGGCATGTGAATTGCATGTGACTAAAATGTGTGGTTGATATTGGTTCCTAAAGTTCTCACTAAAAAGAGTGGTTCTCAAGATAACCCTACCCTATATATATATATATATATATATATATATATATATATATATATATATATATATATATATATATATATATATATATATATATATATATATATATATATATATATATATATATATATATATATATATATATATATAGGGTAGGGTTACAAATATACAATATCGGTGTAATACGTGGGTATACAAGTCCCATTTTAAGAATTAAATATATAGTTGTTATCTAAATGTATTATTATTTTAAACATATTATTTTGCGATTCGGACTTAAATGTAGGGGTGTTCATAGTCGGATATCCGAAATTTTGGATATCCGAATTTCGGATATCCGAAAATTTCGGATAGTGGAAATCACTATCCGAATCCGTATCCGAAATTTCGGATATCCAAAATTCGGATATCCGAAATTTCGGATACGGATTCGGATAGTGATTCGGATATCCGAAATTCATTTTTTATTTTTTTTATTTTTTTTATTTTTTTATTTTTAGTTTTTTTACAATATTTAGACATATAATACTATAAAAATAATATAAAAAACCAACTCATATCATAAAAGTTATAATATACACTAAAAAATTTCAATTTAAAGTAAAAATATATCTAAAATTCAAAAAAATATAGAAAAATATTTTTTAGTTTTCGGATAATCGGATATCTAAATATCCGAAACTTTTGAAAATCATAATCCGAATCCGAATCCGAATTTTCGGATCCGAAAATTCGGATATCTGAAAATTCGGATATTTCGGATTCGGATCGGATTTTCGGATTCGGATCGGATTTTCGGATTCGGATATTTTTGAACACCCCTACTTAAATGTCATTATTTTTATAAAAGTCTTCAACGCTTATACAAGAATAAATATATATACAGACATATGTTTTAGACAATTCATATCTAGAATATATAAAACACATGAATGTATGCATATGTTAGTATATCTTTTATAAAATTTAAAAACTAATCAATTATCAAATCTTACATGATCGATCATCCTACACATTATTATATTGTCACAATCCCTTGATTTCTTATTTTTTGCTACACCAAGTCACTACCATACTCCACCATTTGAATTGTTATTACACATGTTCATACACACCATCATTCTTTTTGACTTCCAAGTGGATAGGTACCTCTTACTTACTATAAATAGAATACTTGGCAAGAAAAAACTTGCACCAAAACACTCTTTTATGCCTCTCTAACTCTTGGTCTTGGCATTCCACAAAACCAAACCCATACATACACTCTCAACACTTGAAGTCTTAAGACATATGTGCAACACATTCACGTTTCATCCTTATTTCCCTTTTTGGTAAACAACTATTTTAGATATTATGCATCAATACATGCATATTTACACCACCATGGCCATGTTACATGCACGTTCACGTTACATGCATTATACCTTTATATTGTAGCTCATTTTATACAAAGAATGTACGGGCGCACACACATATATATATATACACACACTTACTATCACATAAAATAACACATGTATGATGGGGTTCTTCCTGACCCTGCATACCTTTCATGTTTCACTTTGATAGATTAATGTTCATGAAGTTATATGGTCATAGTGTGACACACCTGGTATATTCAAGGTGGCGTCTCGTAATACAAGAAAACATATGAACCATTATCCTCAACATGTAAACCATGACAAGTTTTAACAACAATAATAAATAGTTACATATAACTTTATACGATATCATGCATCATATGTGGATAGTTTTACCTACAAACTAGAAGAATATATACACCTAAGTATATTAACGTTCATATATATATGTTTACCTCTTTAATGATAACCTGTAAGCAACAGTTATATATATATATATATATATATATATATATATATATATATATATATATATATATATATATATATATATATATATGTATATTCAAAGTTGTGTACATGCAAATATATTTGATCTGATAGACACATATTGGAATTATATGCTTAAAAGATTTTACTATATGTGTTGTTAAATACCTATAACATAAATGACGTAGAGAACATATGCTAACCCGAAACATATGGACTATTGGACTAATAACCAATTTATATAAGTGTATCACTAAAGAAAATATTATTACTTACAAGACTAATGCATATTCATACATTAACATTTATTATTTTGTTTTATGAAATACTATTTTTTCTTAAAGTGTTACTTGCATTTGGTATGATTCACATATGATAAATTACTTTTTAAATAGTTTAAAGCGAACTACGATGAAAACCATCGTAATATTATTTTTGTCAATAAAGTCATTTCTACTTTAACAATGAGTTTTTATTGAAGTTCTCAGCTATATATATTGATATGAGAAAATTACATAAATGTTCTCTGTGGTTTGATCAGATTCACGTTTGATTTCCAGACTTTAAAATTTATAAAGTTAATCTAAACTTTTTTGTAGTAATTGCAAGTTTAATCCCTAAATTTTAAAAAATTACAAAGTAAGTTCAAATTTTATGTGAGTATTGCACTTTTAGTCCTTAAAGTTAAATTTAAAAGTTAGTTCAAACTTTAAAAATTATATAAAAATTGAATGAATTTAATTTCAGAGACCAAATGTGCAATGTTTATATAAAAGTTTCGACTAACTTTGCATTTTTTAAAGTTTAGCGACTAAACATGCAATCTGGTTAAATCACAAGTATCATTTATGCAGTTTTCTCTATTTATATATATAAACTTGGTGCTTCGAGATATTTATTTATGTTATTTACATTTGTATAAAACCAACTACTTTTACAAACTTTTTATTATACGGAATAAAAATATATTTTACAAGTAATAGTATTCTTGAATCAATGCTTATGATGGCAAAATATATATATATATATTATACACAAGATCTTTTATAGAAATGATGACATCAAGTCTTCTACAAGTATGGACACGTTTAATGTATAGTATTAAACTGACAAGGTCCTAAACAAGTGTTTAACTAAACAAGTATTGTCATCGTTGTTATATGCATAGATTTAATCCTTAAAACTCAAATAGTATTTATTTACTTGTAGTTCGAATAGGATATTTATTGTTACGTTTGTAACCCGTCATCTCACTTCAGTCAAGATTCAAGGTGAGTATTCATAGCTTCGTTTTCATTTTACATATTAGGAGGAAATACATGCTTGAAATACTTGCTTTTACAAAAATACAAGATACTTGTTCACTTTATACTTTGCGCTAGTTACTTAATGTATATTACGCGTTGCAAGGATTATCACACTCAGGCTAGTTATTTGCACAACTGATTAACTCATGGAGTTGAGCGATGACTTGATATAGATAGTACTATTGGAGTCTGACAAACTCCCATTCATGCTTAGGTCGCGTCAACCATAACTACATTGTTAAATGAATGATTATTTCCATCAAGAACTAATTTTCTCTGATAAGACATTAGCAAGGGTTGTATAAGTAGTTAATAGGTTTGGTTGTAGACCCATGTTGGTTGCATTTATTTACTTGTGGCAAAAGTATAGGAAATATATTTATGTTTTATCGAGTTGTAAACCTGCGAACTCACCAATTACTTTTAGTTGACACTTTTTAACATGTTTTTCAGGTAATAATGAGATGATATCATGAACGCATTCGAGAATAAGAATGCGCTTGGAAATTTCTAAATATCATCTTTGGGCTAGGATTATATTTTGCGAATCTACAAATATATACTTAATTAGACACTTTGTATCATTTTAGTATTTATAATTAATATAACTTTTGTTTCTCTTGAAAATAATGTGTTTTTGATATTCAGTTTCGTTATATTCCTGTGTTTTTTTATAATTAGTGGGGGGTGTGACATCTGCTGTGTTGTTCTATAGCTAGTTGTATTTTACTTATAAACACCTCTACAAATAGAGGTCTCGTCCTTCAATTGTAAGATGTACCAAAGATAATACCGTTTTACATTTTCTCCTACATTTTGATCTCCTTGTCCGCTAAAATATTAATGTTAAATTCAGGCCACATAGTTTTAACTTTTCAAAAATATACTTCAACAACATTAATGACAAACACAATGAAATCACAAGACTAAAAACAGTGTCACTAAATGTCACAGTAAACAATATATCAGATATAAAGCAACATCGATGTTAGGTTAATGCATGAAAAAATAATTTTGGTTTGTCAAACCTTAAACTATGTGGTTGGAGTTACTTAGAGCATTCACAGTAGGTTTTTTATATTTATGTGAGTATGTTTTTTTTATAATTTAAGGACAGATTGTAAGTGTTTGTAAGTGGATGAAGAAAAAAATATTATTGATGCATATTTGAAGGATCATTGTTCACCCTTTATAATTTTTTAAATATTTTTGAAAGTAGTTGTGAGGGAAAGAAAGAGATCAAGTAATAATAAAGATACAAAGAAGTATTATTTAATTAAAAATAATAATGATTTTTAATTTAATTATAAAAATAATGATTGAAAACCTGATAACTTTTAGGGTTCCTCATCTATTTATTTCGATGTTGTGGTCCAAGAAAAGGGTGTATGCGTTGTCAATAAAGTTTGAGAGACTTAACTCTTAACATGCGATGATAGGAGCTCTAGTTCCATAACGTTGAAAATTAGAAATGATCATTTTAGTTTCAGTTAAAAGTTTCTTTATCTCAAATGTAAATAATATTAGTTAGTTGTTTTAATAATAAATTATATAGAAACAATCTTTAACAACGAATTAAGCTCCAAAACTCATGGAAATTATGATGACCAGTCATGAGGATATATTATTGTTAGGAAATTGAGCAAGATTTTAATTATAAGCGGATAAAATATGTTGAATAAAACAATTACACATGACTCTAAAGAGCGCTATTGATTTTTAGTATGTAACATGTAAACTTAATTCATGATAGTCACATCGATCGAAACGTCGAATTAGATCAACGATGTCGAGAATTTTTGTATAATTTTAAGTCACTTAAGTAACCACTTGAAACTTACCAAAACTTCCGCTTACGAGTCCACTTTTTCATCACCCTTCACTTGACACAAGATCGTTATATATTAAACTAGGTTTAAACTCATGTATTACATGAGTGGAAGAAATTCAACGTATTAAATAATTAGATTTTATTAGTATTTTGTATGTTATATGTTTTTAGTAACTAGTAGAGCGACCCGTGCTATGCACGGGATTGTAAAATTTAAAAATGCTAATTTTGATGATTTATGTATTAAACAGCTGTAAAAAATTCACACGTGAAACACTGATATAAAAAGTATAACAAAAAATACTGTTAAAAAATGAATTCTCGAAACAAATGAAAAGAATAGCGAATATGTAAATAGTAATCTTATTAAAGTTAATATGCTATATTGTAAATTGGTTAAAAGAAAATAAAATATTTTTTATAAAGTTTAGGAGATTAAGTGTAAATTTGACTTAACTTGATAGTATAAGTTATAAAATATATAATGGTTATAAAGTTAAGTATTTAAATAAAATAATATTGATTAAGATTGTATTTAGTTATAAAGTATATAAAAAGTAAATGTAAATTTAAATATTAATTTAAAATATAATAAAAAAATAATGCTCAATGAATTAAATTAAATAATTTAATGTATATTAAATAATGTATTAATGAAGAGAAGTTTATTAAATGAGGGTAAATTAGGAATTATTTTATTAAACACTTATACTTCATGCTTAAAAGATGTTTTAGATGTCTTACACTTTATGTAAAATTACAAATATATCAATCTCAAATGATTTATATATAGTATAGATATAGATATAGATATAGATATAGATATAGATATAGATATAGATATAGATATAGATATAGATATAGATATAGATATAGATATAGATATAGATATAGATATAGATATAGATATAGATTAATGACATAATAATAAAGATAATTTAAAACTTATAAATAACAAATAATAAAATTATATTTTAAGATAAAATATAATTGATATCTCTTGTATTTTTTGATAATTTATTAGAATAAGAAGATTTATATTTTGTTTATTTAATTATTTAGTTTGCTTATTTAAAATTATTTTTATTTAATAGGTGAGAAAGACAAGAACCAAAAGTTTAAGTTTCACCAAAAACTAACACATGTCTATAAAAAACATTCTTGTATTATATAGTATAGATATATAGTATAGATTTTAGATAGTTCTGAATTTTGTTAAATATATAGACAAGTACTCTTTTTCTTCACCCTTTAGATGATATATATTTTTCTTATTCTTTATCTTTTGTCAACATTAATATACTTGTTAAATTACGTCCAATATGATCTATGAATAAGTTAAAAAGAAATTAGGCTTGAAGTTCGAAATAATGTAATCACATCATATAGTAACATATGTTAATATGTTACTCATCCCAAGCCCAATTAAAAAGAAAGTTTTACTAATCACCTTAAACTTAGGTTACACCTTGTATGATTTTGAACCCCGGATGTCTATTTGAATTAAAGATGTTATATATGAGTAATCTTTAACTAAGACTTTAAAGTTATTTAGTGTTTGCCTTGCTCTTTACACTAAAATTAATACACTTAAATGGTTATGTGGACTCTTAACCAGCTTACTTAAACGTAGCACTAAATATTGAATTTTTTTACCAATATCTTTATCTTGATATTCCGTTTCCCATATTTTGAAAAGTGATGATCTTCGTAAAAAAAAAGCAAAAGGATTAAAAGAAATAAGAAAAGAATTTTAACAACATAAAAGTTAAAAGAATAAAAAAGAAAAGGATTAAACTAAAAAATATTAAATGAATAAAAACTAAAGATTCAAAGAAAAATAAGAGAAAGGGGAGTAAAAAAACAAGAGGGACCTAGGTGAAAGAATATGAAATTTTACTAGGAACGAAAAAAAAAGCTTTTAACCTCTTGAACAAAAGTTTAGCGGTGCTCCTATACTTGCATTACCATATGATAAAGAAAACTTTGTAATATACTATGATGCCTCATATAATGGTTTAGGTTTTGTGTTGATGGAATGAGATAATGTTATAAGCTATGCATCATGACAAAAGTTTAGCAGTGCTCCTATATTTACGATATTGCTTGATATGATTCTTGAGGGTTGTTTGTATGATTTTGCTTTAGCTCGTGGATTTTTATTTGTTTATATGCATAACTTTTTTGTTTGTAACTTGTGATTTTATTCTTGTTCACAAATTTTATGTTACTATATATGATTCTACGTGTTTACAATATTTTTTGTTTTATACATATATGAAATTCCCCCTACAAATCAATGCGTTTTTGTTATTGTGTAATTCATCATTAAAATGACTCACCCTTAAGCGGTCCACAAAGTCCACTCTCAATCGCTTCTTTTAGTAGGCGGACAAGGTTTCCTGGTTACCTGGCGGTGGTGTAACTGTTACAGCTACACTTAGGTATATAGACCATCTATCCTATGGTTCAAATTTGATAAACTTGATCAAACTAATAGAACATTGTCAAAATCATACTTGTGAGAGTGGCTATCTTACGCTATAATAGCTACTCGCTTCTTGATTTTGTGTAAAAGAATGGACTTAAAGAATAATTGAATTATGAAGAGGTTACTTTAGTGCATTCACAGTAGGGTCATGTGACACCCTCAAATTCCACCTGCGGGGTTTTACAGCGAAACGCGTGATAAACTAGCATCTCAGACACGATCGTATCAAATGACACTATATACGTTTAAATAAACGTTTGAACTTTAATCAGAGTGAAACATAGTTTGAATAATAATCAGTGTGGAAGCATACAAGTAAAATCTAAAGTAAATACTAAAATTTGCACAAAACATGGCACCCAATAAAAGTATTTAATGCAAATGAAATAAGTTTATAATGCATGCCATGAGTGAATTCTTAGCCGTGCAACCTAACCATAATCGTTCCTACGACCTGAGAAAACATGCTAAAGTGTGTCAACATAAGGTTAGTGAGTTCACAGGTTTAACAACATATAATATTTTTGAAAATGTTCGCATGGTAAGTAATTAAAGCATATTAATAGGTAGCTAGTGTATAATCAAGTTACTTAGTGTTTCAAACCGAAGCTGATTGTTTGTAAGTTGTTTGACTTTCCACCACATATAACACAGACAGTGGAAAATGTTAGGTCAATCAAACACCCACTCAAACTCTAGTCGAGTTAGCATGACTAACGTGGATGGGGTTTGTCAAACCCAGCAGTACTACTCAAAATTATCTTGCTAGCCCATTACTAAGGGTTTGAAAATGTAAGGAGTTTTATAAGTTTGTGTAAGGATTCCTTAAGTCTGATGCAACCCAAAACATCAAAAGTGTCTCTGCAACATGCACTAAGTACTGAAGTGAAGAATGCTTCGGAAGTTTTACACAATGCATTAGAAAATACTCTAAGTGTAAAATCTTCCGAAGCCAAGACCAATATCTTCCGAAGCCAAATATGAAGTCTTCCGAAGCCTCAGAGACAAAGTCTTCCGAAGCTTCAACCTATGAAGACAGATTTCTTCCGAAGACTTTTAGTACACATGCTTTATCTGATGTACTGTTCCATAAAGCACCTTTTCCGCTGCATCTCTGTAAAGTCACCAACTTACATGAGTTGGTGAAAAGGTCTATGATTTTGGTAACTGTACATTGAGGTTTTGAGTCTGTAACTTTCCACTTTATGTACTTTATCCTTTTTGTAATGTATAAGGATGTGAGCTATGGCATGTCATAGTCACAAGGTCAAAAGGCAGATATGCCTTTTGATCCTACAATTGATTTTGTTAGTGTCTAGTCAATTGTATCCAGCTGGCTTTCAAAGTATAGCCGGCTGTAGGTTGTAGTATAAGTATTTTAAGTTCTTGTATCTTTCTTTATGCTTTGTAACACTTGTAAAAGAACTTGAGAAAGCAATATACTGCCTCCTTGAAACCCATACTCTCTTGTTCTGTCTCTTTGTTTTACTTGTGTTCTTTGTATCATCTTGGTTAATCCAGTTCACTGTTTGATTAGAGTTTAGTTAATCTCCTCATTGTGTTGTTGTGTTCTAATTGTGTTAAAGCCCTTAAACGGTCCTGCAATTGGTATCAGAGCATTCCAGGCTCTTGATATAAGGAGAGCTCAACCAGGAACACAAGAACCTGTGGAAGTGATTGACTTATCCTCCAGCTCACCTATGCAAGTGGGTGATGCTACCAAAAAGGGGGAGAAAGTTATTACAACCACAGAACCTGGGAGTTCTTCACAGAGAATGGACATAGAGGACTCACCATCCTCACTTGCTGTTGTGCATTCTCAGCAACTTCCTCAAGTTCATATTAATGTGGACTCTATAGACTCAATCATCAGGAGTCTCTTTGAGGAAGGTATACCAAGGGCTGTCTCATCTCCACCACAAGGAACTGGCAACTACATCATAAGATGGAGGTATGATGATGACAGAAGAGCCCTTATACTTCACAGAGTTCAAGGTCAACAAGAAGTTTTTCATTTCCAAAGCCTGAACTTCTATGAAAGACTGGATTTAGTCAACATGCCACTTGTCAATCCAAGCAATTCAAGACAAGCTGACAGGCTGGCTCAAAGAATCCAAGACGGGATCCTTGCAGAGTTCTCTCTAAGAAGGAGACTTAGGCAATCAGGCAATGTCATCGGTCAACTGGATGTTGAGGTGGATCCTAAGATTAGTTTCATAGGGGAAACCTTGACTGAAGGCCCAGTGGCAGAACCTGAGACCCTTGTCTCATCATCAACAACTGCTGCAGAGGTCCAAACTCCATCTGAGACACCTGCTGGTGAAGGTGTTTCTCAGCCTCTCTCTGGCCAGGGCATGGAAGCTACACCAAGCAATGAAGGCCAAGCCTCAATCTACCCTGAGTCACAAAGGTCTGTTGGTGACAAAGGGAAAAGGATAATGACTCCTGAGGAAATTGAGGAGGAAGAGAGAGAGAGGAAAAGGAGGCTAAGGGGAGAAAGTTCTTCTGGGTCATCTAGCTTCATGCAAGCTGCAATCAGGGCTGCCCCCAGACCAAATACTCAAGATGATGAGTTAAGGGCAGTCAGGATTACCTACTTACAGACCAGGAACTATGATATTGATGAAATCATCTCCCTCCCCTTAGAAGAGTTAAATGAACTGGCTGACATGGAAGTGTCAAGAGAGATGAAGGAGAAAGAGGATGCAAGGTTACTTCTCCAATTCAAAGAGGAGAAGAGACAGAAAAGACTCTACAAGCATGCTTCCACTCTCTCTCCAGTTCAAGAAAGTCCTGCACAGGAAGATGTGGCTCCACAAGAACCTCAGGTGGATAAAGAAGAAGATAGGATCAAGATGATCAACTACCTGAGTGCCACAGGCTTCTATCAGGCAGATGCACTTCTTCTCCTGTCTTATGTCTTCATTGAGTTTGAGTACCTAAAGCAACTTGAGCTTGAGCTAGTCAAAGAAAGAAAGACAACCAAAAGGAAGCTAAGGGAAGAAGCTGCAAAGTCAAGAGCCATCATTCAAAAGAATGCAAAGAAGTCTGCTGACAGACAAAGAATGATGAGCTTCTTGAAGCTATATGGATTCTCCGGAAGGAGACTTGGCCCCATGTCTCTATCTACAATGGATGAGCATATAAGGGTGATTAAGCAGAAGATTAAGAGTGGAGAACTGATTGACTTGCACTCTCTTCCAAGTCAAGTCCAACCTGAAGTGGAGGTCAAGTTTGAACAACCAAAGACACATCAACCAGAACCTCCAGCTGAGCCTCAGCAAGCTTCATCTTCTGATCCAAGGCAGGGTCAAACTCCCTCTCCTTCTAAACCTGTGAGGGAGGAACACCCAACTGAGAAAGACACTGATCATCAACATGGTGCTGCAGACCAGTCTTCTCAGTTAAAGTCATCTAAGAGGAAGAAGAGAATGGCTTCTAAACCAAATACAAAGAAGAAGAAGCCTAAGTCATCTACCTCTACACCTCAGACTGAATCAGATCAACCTGAGGAAGTGCATGATGAGGCAGCCCAATCAACTCCTATGCAAGTGGCTCCTCTAACAACTGAGACACCCATCTTGTCCTGGACTTACTCTACAAATCCAGAAAGATGGCATGTTATCAGAGATCAAGGTGTTGAGAATGTCTACTCCTGGCAAGACATAATCAACTTACCTCTGCATGATCTCTTTGAGATGAGAAGATACTATGAGAGTCTTGATGATCCTGACCATCTAATGAAGAAAGGAATGGTTTTGATTGTACTGAAGACTACCAACATCTGAAGATCTTCTAAGTGTTTTGGTAGCATCAGCCTAGGGGGAGTTTGTAAGGATTCCTTAAGTCTGATGCAACCCAAAACATCCAAAGTGTCTCTGCAACATGCACTAAGTACTGAAGTGAAGAATGCTTCGGAAGTTTTACACAATGCATTAGAAAATACTCTAAGTGTAAAATCTTTCGAAGCCAAGACCAATATCTTCCGAAGCCAAACATGAAGTCTTCCGAAGCCTCAGAGACAAAGTCTTCCGAAGCTTCAACCTATGAAGACAGATTTCTTCCGAAGAGTTTTAGTACACATGCTTTATCTGATGTACTGTTCCATAAAGCATCTTTTCCGCTGCATCTCTGTAAAGTCACCAACTTACATGAGTTGGTGAAAAGGTCCATGCTTTTGGTAACTGTACATTGAGGTCTTGAGTTTGTAACTTTCCACTTTATGTACTTTATCCTTTTTGTAATGTATAAGGATGTGAGCTATGGCATGTCATAGTCACAAGGTCAAAAGGCAGATATGCCTTTTGATCCTACAATTGATTTTGTTAGTGTCTAGTCAATTGTATCCAGCTGGCTTTCAAAGTATAGCCGGCTGTAGGTTGTAGTATAAGTATTTCAAGTTCTTGTATCTTTCTTTATGCTTTGTAACACTTGTAAAAGAACTTGAGAAAGCAATATACTGCCTCCTTGAAACCCATACTCTCTTGTTCTGTCTCTTTGTTTTACTTGTGTTCTTTGTATCATCTTGGTTAATCCAGTTCACTGTTTGATTAGAGTTTAGTTAATCTCCTCATTGTGTTGTTGTGTTGTAATTGTGTTAAAGCCCTTAAACGGTACTGCAGTTTGCACTAACGTAACATTCAATAAATAATAATACTAAAAACCACTAAAAGTATATTGTTTGCATGCTTTCTCCCCCCAAAAAGGAAAGAAGGTAAAGCAGGGGGTCGTGTAGATTCACCTCATAGTGCGTAAACAAAGGATTAAAACAATTGTTGCCAGCTAACCGGGACCTAGCAATTATATGTCCGTGAGTGTGTGTATATAATGATTGATACGAACCCCACTGTATCCCGTTCAATTTCAAATATTAGCGTGTTTAAAGAAATTGCTTAACATCTCGACCAACATTGACCAGTTTTACCTGATGACCTGTTGGCGACTCAAATATGCGAAAACATGTTTAGTTATACACAAATAATTAAATCATGATTTTAGAAAAGAAAAAAAATCATGTTGTTCTTAGGGGGTGTTTGATTTCGGCTGACCCGGCTGACTGGCTAGCTCGGTCAGCCGGTCAGCCTGTTTGATGTGCATAATACTCGAGCTGACCGGGTCCATAACATCTGATTGATTTTGGCTGACCCGAATGACTTGCTGACTCGGTCAGCCGGTCAGCCTGTTTGATGTGCATAATACTCGAGCTTAACGGGTCCATAACATCTGACCCAAACCTAAAATTTTATCATTCTGACCCAAGACTTGCAACCCTTTGCTTCTTCCCCCTCGCCAACCCCCCATCGCCTGCACCACTGCTTCTTCCTACGCGTCGATCCCTCCACCTGTCGCATCCCATCTCCGGCGGTCTCCCCTTTACTTGCACGACCCCCTCCTCGGTGGTCTCCCCTTTGCCTGCGCGACCCCCTCCTCGGCGGTCTCCCCTTTTCCTGCGCACCCTCCTCGGCGGTCTCCCCTTCGCCTACGCTTTTTTTTTCATAGAATAACTCTTTCTAGCAACCCCCTCCACCCGCGGCTTCGCCTCCACTCGACTGTAATCAACTGTAATCTCTCTTTCTCTTCGTGTAGATGTGTATGTGGTATGCGTATAAGGTGTTTGATGAAATGATTTTGCCCTATATGTGGTATGCATATATGTGGTATGCATATCAGGTGTTTGATGAAATGCTTGTGGTATGTATATAAGGTGTTTGATGAAATTTTTATGGTATGCATATATGTGGTATGCATATAAGGTGTTTGATGAAATGCTTGTGGTGTGCATATATGTGGTATGCATATAAGGTGTTTGATGAAATGATTGTGGTATGCATATATGTGATATGCATATAAGGCGTTCGATGAAATGCTTGTGGTATGCATATATGTGGTATGATATAAAGTATTTGATGAAATTCTTGATGAAATGCTTGGTGCATATTGTTGTTAGGGTTCGAATTGAGAAAGAAGAAGAATAGAGGAATTCACAACAGCGAGCTAACCGATTTGATTAGCTTTGCCCCTTTTATTATTAGATCGATAAAGTCGTTACAATCTAACCGAACATAACAGAAAAGTACACATTTAACCCCTGAACTATTAAATGTTACACTTAAGTCCTTCATTCAATTTATGCCTAAAAATACTCCCGGATAAGATCATTTTTGTCCTCAAAAATGGAAAGAGGGAAAATGGAGTTTAAATTCGTCGTTGAATTCCCATGAAGCTTCCGACAGGGGTAAATCTTTCCAATGAACCAACACTTGTGACGCAAGGCGACGACCACGTTTGACCATTCTTCGATCAATCACTGCACGAGGCAACTAGAAAAACGAAGCTCTGCCAGTAAGGGAATAATTGGCAAATTATCACCATGAGCCGGTTTCAACAATAAAACATGGAAGGTATGATGAATCGCAACAGAAGTAGGTAGATCCAGTCAATAAGCATAATTACCTACTCGTTCCACCACCAAAAATGGTCCATAAATCTTGCACCCAGTTTCTCATTGCGATGCAGTTTAAGTGATGATTGCACCCTGGGTTGAAGCTTAACATAAACTCGATCTCCATTGCAAACTGTAAGGATTTCTATAAGTCTGATGCAACCAAAACATCCAAAGTCTCTCTGCAAGCAATGCACTAAAGAACTGAAGTAGAATTGCTTCGGAAGTTTTACACCATGCACTAGAAATATTATAAGTGTAAAATCTTCCGAAGCCAAGACCAATATCTTCCGAAGCCAAAAGTGAAGTCTTCCGAAGCTTGAGAGACAAAGTCTTCCGAAGCCAAATAGTGAAGACAGATTTCTTCCGAAGACTTTTAGAGATATGCCTTTATCCGATGTACTTTACCATAAACCTGGACTACCTTTCCGCTGCAACTCTGTAAAGTCACCAACTTACATGAGTTGGTGAAAGGTCCATGCTTTTGATAACTGTACATTGAGGTCTTGAGTCCATGCTTTCTACTTTATGTATTTTTATCCTTTTTGTAATATATTAGGATGTGAGCTATGGCATGTCATAGTCGCAAGTCAAAAAGGCAGATATGCCTTTTGATTCTACAATTGATTTTGTTTGTGTCTAGTCAAATATATCCAGCTGGCTTTCAAAGTATAGTCGGCTGTAGGTTGTAGTATAAGTATTCCATGTTCTAGTATCTTTCTTAATGCTTTGTAACACTTGTAATAGAACTTGAGAAAGCAATATACTGCATCCTTGAAACCCAATCTCTTGTGTTCTCTTGTTCTATCTCTTACTTGTTACTTGTGTTCTTAGTATCATTATTGTGGTTAATCCAGTTTACTGTTTGATTAAGTTTGGTTAATCTTCTCTTTGTGTTGTTGTGTTGTAAGTGACCACCCTTCATCGGTCCTGCAATTGGTATCAGAGTATTTCAGAATCTTGATATAAGATCTCACCATCTTAAGATCCCTCACACACACAAATACTAAACTTTCAAATGGCGGCCATTTCAAAGACTGATATGGAAACTGGAACCATGAACAAGTCCCCACTGATCACTCTTGATGACTTTGATACCTGGTGTATGAGAATGGAAGGTTTCATCAGGTCTCTAGACTCAAGAATGTGGGAGTCTGTTGAAAATTGGTCTTTCATATCCAGCACTCCTTCTACTACTGGTGCTGGTATGATCCGCAAAGATATGGCTAACTACTCTGATAAAGATAGGAAGATAGTAGAGATTGATAGAAAAGCCATGACTGCTCTTCAAACTGCCCTTCCAAACTCTGTGTACAGAGGTTTCAAGAAGTGCAAAACAGCTAAACAGCTGTGGGATGCACTAAAACTGATGTATGAAGGCTCCTCTAAAGCCAAGGAGAACAAGAAGGATCTCCTGAAACAGTAGTTTGAAAACTTCACCTTCAAAACAGGTGAAACTATGACTCAGCAATACTTCAGGTATGTTAAGATAGTGGATACCCTTGTGGATGGAGGAGTTCCTCTTGAAAACAGAGACATTGTAAGAAAGTTCATGTCCTCACTTCCTAGGCAATGGACATACTATTGTGTGATGATCAAGAGGACTGAAAATCTCAAAACTCTTACTCTGACAGAGTTATATGGGGTTTTCAGTGGCTACCAGATGGAGATGAACATGCAAGGTTCATCTGGCAACTCCAACAATCAATTGGGTTTAGCCCTGCATGTGGTTGAAAGGGATAGCATAGAACCCCAACATCATCTCATATGCTACCCTGACAACTCACTAAAGGGTCCTTTCATCACCTTCAAAGAGACACCCAGGGAGAAATACACTCAAGGAAGCCCATTCCAAGAGACAAGCTCTTCTCAAGCCTTTGTGTCTTCTGATGAAAGTTGTGGCAACTCTCTTTTTACTCTTAAAGACCTGGATTGTGTCCATCCAGATGATTTGGAATATATGGAAATAGTCCAGCAGATGGCTCTTCTCACTCATAGAGCCAAGAAGTTCTACAAGAGAACTGGAAGGAGGTTTCCAAGCAATGCAACCAGTGGAAAGTTTGGCCTGGATATAATCAAAGTCAAGTGTTACAACTGTAACTTGATGGGCCACTTTGCTAGAGAGTGTAAGGCACCTAAAACAAATGGTGGCCAAGCACAAACCAGATCAAACTACACTGAGAAAGCCCCTCAGAATGAGAAGCCAAAGCAACAAGCTGTTGTTGCTGTTGAAGAAGGAGGCTTTGACTGTAGCTTTCAGGTGGAAGATGCTTCTCCAAACCAAGCACTAATGGCAGATCATGATGAAGCCAAGGTATTGGAACATATCTGTACTCCTGAATGCATTGCTAAAGTTAACAGATACAGGTCCTATAACTTGGAGATGAGATCTGATCTTGAGTCCTTAAACATTTTAAAATCTTATTTTAGAAAGTCTAAAAATGATTATAAACTAAAAATAGAGGACTTAGAAAAAACCATTTCAGTTCTAAAACATGAGCATACAGATTTTAGGACTCAAATCAAAGATCTCATAACCAAGCTGACTGAGTGCCAGGCTGAGCTTGTGATCAGCAAAGCCAGGGCAGAAAAGAGTGTTCTTGAAGAAGAGACCTTCAAGAACATGATATCCTCATCACTGCACAACAAGGTGTGTTATCAAAATAGACAGGGACTATGATCTAATGAGATAGCTTCTCCACACACAATCTTGTCTGTAAGATCTCCTAGGTGTGGAATTTGTGAAGATGAGCTTCCTCTCATAGATCCTACAAGTGAAGAGGATGAAGAAGAGATAGTGAAGAATTCCTCTGAGAAGAGTGAAGAGGAGGATTCTATGAAGGGCCACTATTCTTCTAAGGAGAAGAAGAATACTGTGATGACCAAGTCAATGAGAAAGAACTTGATCAGGAAGAACAAAAGAAAAGCAAGGAGTGCTCAAGAGATCAAGGCTACTTTTGACTCTAAGCAGAAACAAGTTTTTATCTCTGCAGGGTTTGAAGTAGTAAAGACTGAAGACATCAACCAAAACTCTTCAGCTAAGAGTTCTGGTTCTTGTTCAAATCATCTTAGTACCAAGAAGAAGACTGATCTGCTATGTACCACTGCTGCACAGCCTGGACCATCAAGCTCCAAGAACAGTTCCCAGCCCATAAGAACTATCTCAGCATCTACAAAGATGAAGGTGGAGAAGGGATGTAACCAAAGACAGTCTTGCTATCATAAGGAGACTCTTGTGAAGAAGAAAATGTTGTGTGTCATGTGTGAAAGTACCTCTCATATTGCTAAGGATTGTCCATACAATCCTAAAAGTACTGTCCATATGACCAAGACAAAGACTTCAAAGAGTTTCAAGAAGATTCAAGCTTCGGAAGAAAAGTCTGTTTCCTTCGGAAGCTCCAAATCTAAGAAGAAGGCAAATGGAAAATTATCTTCGGGAGATAAGTTGGTCTTGGAAGAAAGGAATTCTTCCGAAGCACTGAAGTCTGCTGCAGTGACTGCAGAATCTTCCGAAGGTTCAGTCATCAAAACTTCCGAAGTCCTAAAAGCTTCCGAAGTTTTGAAGGTCAAGTCCAAGACTCCAAAGGTGGTGTGGAAGTCTAAGAAAGACCAAGTGACTGAAGTTTCTCCATTAACAACAGCTCAAGATCCTCCTAGCACAACCATAGGATCTATTACTGTTGCATTACCTTCTATTATACTTAGTGAGCCCAAGACAAATAAGGCTTGGGTTTCCAAATGTAACTAATCATTTTCTTTGTGCAGGAACAGCTCAAGACAAACAAGAATGTCTCGATCATTGATAGTGGCTGTTCCAGGCACATGATAGGCAATAGGTCACTACTCCATAACTTTGAGAGGATTGATGGAGGACCAGTTGCTTTTGGAGGAGATGAAGGTGGTTACATTTCTGGAAGGGGCAAGGTCACAAATGGTAAGCTCAGCATTGAAAAGGTAAACTTTGTCAAGGAGCTTGAGTACAATCTTCTGAGTGTATCCTAATTTTGTGATCAGAGTCATAACATGCTCTTTACTGAGCATGAGTGCATTGTTCTCAAACCTGGAGTGGTCATTCCTCATGAGCACATCCTGCTTAGAGCCCCCAGGAAAAGGAACATGTACAAGATGGACTTGCAAGAAACATCTCCCTCTGGAGAAGTTTCATGCTTTCTGTCTAAAGCCAATAGTGATGAGTCTTTCCTATGGCATAAAAGAATGTGCCATGTAAACTTCAAGAACATGAATAAACTAATTAAACATGATTTGGTAACTGGAATGCCAAAGAAAGAGTTTACAAGTGATGATCATTGTGTTGCATGCCTGAAAGGGAAGCAACATAAAGTATCTCACAAGCCTAAAGAAAGGAACTCCATCACTACTCCCCTACATTTATTACATATGGATCTCTTTGGCCCCACCCGTGTAATGAGTCTGGGAAGGACCTCTTATTGTTTGGTGATCACAGATGATTTTACAATATTCACTTGGGTTTTCTTTCTTAGAACTAAGGATGAAACCCCTGAGATTCTGAAGAATTTCATCTTAAAAATTGAGAATCAAAGTGATCACAAGGTCAAAACCATAAGATGTGATCAAGGGACTGAATTCAACAATCAAATCCTTGATACATTTTGTGATGAAAAAGGTATTACAAGACGATATAGTGCTCCCAGGACTCCTCAGCAAAATGGTGTTGCCGAGAGGAGAAATAGGACACTAATTGAAGCTGCAAGAACTATGTTGTCTGACTCTAAACTGCCCATCACCTTCTGGGCAGAGGCAGTAAACACTGCTTGCTATGTGCAAAACAGAGTTTTAGTAGTTAAGACACATGGTAAGACCCCTTATGAACTTTGGCACAAGAGAAAACCTTTCATTGGTTTTCTCAGGTCATTTGGATGTCCTTGCACCATCTTGAATACCAAAGATCAAATTGCCAAGTTTGCTGAGAGATCAGATGATGGACACTTCATTGGATACTCTTCCCAAGCTAAGGCTTATAGAGTATACAATCTCAGAACTAGAATTGTTGAGGAGTCAGCCAATGTGACTTTCAATGAACACACACCCTGTGTGGCTGGTTCTGGTCCTGATTGGCTATTTGATCTTGATTTAGTTACCAACCGTTTTAACAAATCTTGTGAGAATGTTACAGGATCTGCAGAAAATTTAAATACAGGTGATCCTGATCCAAGATTTGAGCTGAGAAGACCTTCAACTCATACATCTTCAGCTCCAGTTGGAACTACTTCAGCAAATGAGGTTTCTATCAGCACTACAATGACAAATTCAGCTGATACATCTGGGTGCCTTCAAATTCTAGCTCAGAGGATCCACAACCAGATAAAGATACCTCAATTGTGAAAGACAACAATGGTGATGGTGAAAGTGATCAGGAATTTCTTGATGCTAATTACCACACCATAGATGACAATATCAATAATGTCACACACTCTTTGGATCAAGTCACTCTTGATAAGTGTGGTGATGTGGAGGGTGAATCATCTATGCCAGATCTAAATTTCTCAAATTTGGATCTTTCTCAGCAACTTGCTGTGATCCCTCAGCTTAGGATCCATAAGTCTCACCCCACCACAAACATCATTGGAGATATTGTCACAGGGGTAAGAACAAGAGGAAAAACCCATGAAGCAAATGTTTGTCTTCACTCTTGTTTCTTATCCCATATAGAGCCAAAGAAAGTTGATGAGGCTCTAAAGGATGGAAGTTGGGTTGAAGCTATGCAACAAGAGTTGCTTCAATTCAAAAGGCAAATAGTTTGGAACCTTTGTCCTCTTCCTCATGGGAAGACTACCATTAGAACCAAATGGGTGTTTAGGAATAAGAAGGATGATAGAGGAATTATCATCAAGAACAAGGCAAGACTAGTTGTTCAAGGATACACACAAGAAGAAAGGATTGACTACACTGATGTCTTTGCTCCTGTAGCAAGATTAGAAGCTGTTAGGATATTCCTGGCATTTGCTGCATCCAAGAACTTCAAGGTCTTTCAAATTGATGTGAAGTGTGCTTTTCTGTATGGAGTGATTGATTAAGAGGTGTATGTCAAACAGCCACCTGGCTTTGTAGACCCTGATCATCCTGATTATGTCTGCAAGCTTGACAAAGCTCTTTATGGGCTGCATCAGGCACCCAGTAAGTGGTATGAGACATTATCTGAGTATCTTTGTAAACATGGATACAGGAGAGGTACTATAGATGGAACTCTCTTCATCAAAGGACAGGGAAATGACTTATTGCTAGTTCAAGTGTACGTAGATGACATCATCTTTGGTTCAACTAATCCAAAGCTCTGTAAAGACTTTGAGAAGCTGATAAAAGACAGATTTGAAATGAGTGCAATGGGAGAACTCAATTTCTTTCTAGGAATTCAAGTGAAGCAAGTTGAAGATGGCATCTTCATAAGTCAGTCAAAGTATGTTCAGGACATACTCAAGAGGTTCAACATGACTGATTGTAAGATTGCTAAGACAGCCATAGCCAGAAACCACTCCCTTGGACCTGATCTTGAGAGGGAGTGTGTAGATGAACACTTATACAGGGCTATGATTGGGTCTCTTATGTATCTTACAGCTAGCAGGCCTGATATCATGTTTGCTACATGTATTTGTGCAAGATATCAAGCCAACCCTAAGATGTCTCACCTCATCACTGTCAAAAGGATTTTAAGATACCTCAAAGGTGCTTCAACACTTGGTTTATGGTATCCAAAGAATCCTGACTTCAATCTGTATGCTTATACAGATAGTGATTACGGTGGTTGCAGCATGACTGCAAAGTCTACATCTGGGGGATGTCAATTCCTTGGTGGAAGGGTTGTCTCATGGCAATGCAAGAAACAATCTTGTGTGTCTGCATCAACTGCTGAGGCTGAATACATTGCTGCTGCAAGTTGTTGTGCTCAAGTGCTTTGGATTCAAAATCAGATGCTGGACTATGGATTTAACTTCAAGGAGACTCTTATCCACATAGACAACAATAGTGCTATCTCTATCACTGAGAACCCTGTGCAACACTCAAGGACCAAACACATCAATATCAGGTATCATTTAATAAGAGATAACTATGAAAAGGGATTACTTAAACTAGTCAAAGTTCATACAGATGAATAATATGCTGATCTGTTTACAAAAGCTTTTGATGAACAGAGATTTAAATATCTAATATCAGCTATTGGAATGATCAACTTTGAGTAGATCTTTTCTTAAAACTAATTCTAATTATTTCTTAAAATTATGTGTGTCCTAAGTTGTCTAGATTCATCACTTTCATAAGCTCATGTTTTCTTTGGATATCAAATCTTTTTTGAAGACTTTCCTTAGATTCTTGAAAATTTTCTGATCCTTCGGAAGATATATTTTTACCTTCGAAAGAAAATCATGTCTTCAAAATAAATAATTGTCTAAGAAATTTTACCTTCGGAAGAAGTCTCAATCTATCTTCCGAAGCTTAAATACTTGTGTCAGACACTTATTTGTTTTTAAGGACTTTTTCTTCTGAAGCAAAATTAACTCTCGAAATCTTTGTTGTTTTATATACAAAGCATTCAAGTGTTTATTTCTCTACCGAAGCAAAATTTTCAAGATTCTCGGGAAAATCTTCCGAAGTCATTTTAGCTTCGGAAGCTTTTTCATTAAAACTTTCGAAGATAATTTACCTACGGAAGCTTTTCGAATTCCAAGAAAACTACTTTTTGAGCAAAAGTAAACTACTTTTTCAGAGGTGGGACCGACATTCGGATTTCAAAGTTTATCCTCTTTCATTAACTTTGGTTCAAATCCTTTTCATATAAATACCCAACGGTTCCCCCTCTCCCTCACTATCTTCTTCAATTCTACTATTCCTCAAACCTAATTCCCAAACCGCCTTTGCTTTTCACCTTTCTTCATCCTTAAGCTTCTCAAATGGCCAACCTTAACCGCAGAAACAACCCAGATTTCTCCATGCAACTTCACAGGCAACACAATCAGGTTGCTCTGTTAAGCTCTGAGAAAGATGAAAGTTTCTCAGAGATTTGCCAGTTTTTAGCTTTATCAAATTACTTCACCTCCTTAACCATTGATCCTACTCTTTATGAGGATCATCTGCTTGAGTTTTGGAAGACCTGCCAAGAGGTCATTGATGTAAGGGGATTGGAACAATGTTTATCATGATTAAATAGTTAACTTTAATGTGTTTAATGAGCTCATATATAAAGTATTGTGTTGAATAAGTTAACTACGATGATTTGGTGTTTTGAAGGTTAAAGGCGATGATTTTACGTGTTTTGAAGAATGTATATGGTTGATAAATGAAGATCTTGATAGATGAGGTGATAGAGGATTCAATTACGAGAACATGGCTGCAAACGGGGAGGAAAACGGAGTTCGAACGAAGAAGTTACGAAGAAAACAAGAATCAGACAAAGCTGATTCGCCATGACTTACGGCAGAAACATGACTTACGGTGCATCAGTTCAAAAATAAACAGAATGGCCCTAACCTGACTTACGGCAGAAAGCTGACCTACGGTAGATGACGCGCTGAAATCACTTATAAGTCGCAAAAATTAGGGTTTAACATATACTTTTCACTCTAAGCCGCCCCCAAGGTTCCCGAACGACCCCAATCGATCTAGGAGGCTTCCGGAGGCGATTTCAAGGCTCAAGATCTCATTTTTATCATCCGGTTTGAATCTTTAATGTTAGATACCATGTTTACTTTCGATTTTGAGTTGTTTTTCGTTTCCATGTCCGGCTAATCCACCCGTGATCTTCTCCGGGTGGTAAGGTTTATACTATGACTTGTTCTTGATTGTTTTTTGTTAATCTTAATGTTTGAACACGGTGAATTAAACCGAGTAACATTATTAATCGTTTTGCGATTCTAAAATACGTGTTTTATCTTCAATTCAATTGTTCTGTTCTTGAATGTTTTAGATTTCTTTACATCTGTAAACGTCAATTGTGGATGGGATTGGGTAAAACAAACGTAGGGTATGATTCGGATAAGTGCGTAGACACAGTTTCATTCAATTCATTATCTTAAAACGAGTTAATTTGGTTATGTCTATGTGACTCGTTAAACTAAAAGAGCAAGCCTGAGTCATAAACCTGAACCCCGGAGAGGATTACTTCTCTCACCATTAGTTACAATCAATTTTCCTTTTTGATTTAAGTACTTTTTGCAATTTAATTAAGTTAAAAGTATTTTCAATAAACCCTTAGATTTTACGAGTTGAACCACACTTTCCACATATTCCCTGTGGATCGACCCGACTTACCCTAGCTATCTTAGGTGAGTTTGGATTGTTATAAATTGTTTTTGATTAGGCTTGACAAACCGATATCAAAATGGCGCCGTTGCCGGGGAATTAGTGCGCAAAGTGTTTTGTTTGATTCTTAGTTTAGTTTGTTTATTTTATTTACTTTCTTTTTCGTTATTACGCTAGGTGTGCTTGTTGTGTGCAGGTGACAGCTCTGTGCATGCATACCCGGTACGCAAGGAATAAGTCTCCATTAATTTTTGACCCAGAAGTTGAAAAGACCGCTCGAAGAAATCGAGCACAATCCCGTGCAAAAACCCAATCATCAAGTGCAGTCAAAGAGTACAAGATGGAACACAACCCACCACTACCACTTAACCAAAATCCACCCGATGACCAACCGCCACATCCACCACTTGATCAACCTCCACCAAACAAACCAAATGATCCATTACCATACCCAAATGTGCAGCCACAAGCACAAAACCCAATTGGCCAGAATCCGCAACCTCAAAGACAAAATCCATATCCTCAACCAAGGCAGAACCCATACCAACATGAACCTCCAAGACAGAATCTAAGACAACAAAGGGGAGGTAACAGGTTCGAGGAGAAAGAGAATAGATTTGAGAGGCTGAGTATCCATACTTGGGATGATCACATAGATGGACGAAGTGATGGGTATGAAGAGGAATATGCTGAAGATGAGGTGCAACACTATGAACCCAATAACAATCCAGGTCGGCATAGACAGAATGAACAACCAAGGCAGCAAAGGCAAAACCTGGGCCGAGGTCAAGGTCGAAGGCAAGAGTTCCCTCGGGCAAATCCAAACCCCGGGCTTCAACCACACCAAGCTATAGTTCAAGGGGTTGATAGCCATTTTCGCCCCACCATAGCTGGAGCTGCATCACCCATAGTCAGGCCGCAAGTGAGAGGGAGGTCATTTGAGATTAGATCCAACAGTTTGGCTATTCTTCCAGAGTTTCATGGAGTATCCAAAGAAGAACCTTATCTGCATCTTAATGAGTTCAGTGCCATTTGTGAGACCATCGGGGCACAAGGTTTCACACCAGAGGAAGTGATGTTGGTTCTATTCCAGTTTACATTGAAAGGAAATGCGAAGAAATGGTTCCATTCACTACCTGCTTCGAGCATTTACACTTGGGAGCAAATGCAGCAGGCGTTCTTAGAGGAATACTATACACCACAGAAAACAAGTGAGGCCAGGACTGCCATTCGTACCTTTAGTCAGCAACCAGATGAGCCATTTCATGAGGCTTGGACAAGGTTCAAGGAGTTATTGAGAACCTGTCCACATCACGACATTCCCCAATGGGAGTTGATTTCTTCCTTTTATGATGGGTTATCTGCTGAAGATGTGCGAGATGTGAATTCAACAAGTGCAGGAACTTTCATGACTAATACTGAGGATGATGACTGGGAGCTACTGGAACGGATGAGTATACACTCAAAAAGACAAGCTCAATCTCGTAGGAGATCAAGGAATGTGGTTGATGATGTGGATAGAAGAGCTTCAAGGTTGGGTCAGTCAGCAGGTAAGGCTACAGTAAAGGTTACAAGTTCTTTTGTTATATGTCAGGGATGTGGTGAAGCTGGACACACGGCGAGAGATTGTCCAGAGTTTGATGAAGGGTTGGAAGAAGTGAATTATGTGCAGGGTGATAGGCGACCATACAATAACAACACCAATAATAACACTTATCACCCTGGTTTGAGGAATCACCCAAACCTCAGATATGGTAATCCAGATAACCAATTGAACCCAAACTTTCAAGGTAATTCACATCAGCAATATCAGAACAGGTCAATGGGTCAAAGTGGTCAATACAATCAGGGGAATTATAACAGGGCTGGTCAGAGGAACTACCAAAATAATCAAGACCAGGGTGGATCGGGAGGAATTGCAGAGCCGTCAAATAAGGAACTTCTGGAAATTATGAAGGAGATGAAGAAATCTAATGAAGTGAGAGACAAGAGTGTTGAGGCTTTGACCAAGCAAGTTGGTCAACTAGCAGAAGAAGTGGCAGCTCTTAGGAAAGATCCGGGGAAACTACCAAGTGATACGATCATGAATCCACAACATCAAGGGACAAACATAAAGAACATGAAAAATGTCCACATTAATTCGGTTAGTATCCTTCCTAATTCTGAAATTTTCACTAACGACTTTATTTCTTTTTCAAATCAAGTTGCAGGTAAGGAAAATGAAGTCGATACAGCAAAAGAGAATGACCCAGGAGAACCTGTCATTCCAATCAAAGTGGGAAAGTTCAAGATAAAAAGGGCCCTCTTGGATTATGGGGCAAGTGTTAGTATCTTGCCTGGTGCATTATATGATCAATATGAGTTTGGCCCTTTAGAGGAGGTTGACACCACCATGGTGTTAGCTGACTTGACTTGCAAACGTCCTCGGGGGATGGTAAAAGATGTGATGATCAAGTTGGGAGATTTCCACTACCCGGTGGACTTTATGGTGCTTGACTATGCACCAGTGAGAACAAACGAGCAACAAAAAGTTATTTTAGGTCGACCATTTTTGGCAACTGCCAATGCTCAAATCAACTGTCGGGATGGAACAATTGATATGACATGTGAAACCTGTAAGTTACGTTTTGATGTGTTTTCCAAGTCAATCACTTATTTTGTTAATGACAAACTTTTTGATGCAAATGTGACTAACGTGTGTGTTCCTCCCTACATTTCACATGTAAGCGAATACATAAATTTTGAGAATGGTTTTAAGTATGATAGGGCTAAGCAGGTAGATTTGAAAGAGTTTGTAGATTCAAAAGAAAATAAAGATCCGGTGATAAAGATGGAAATAAAGCATGAGAAGCCAAAATGGAAAAAAAAAGTTAGTGATCCACTTGATCCTAAAAATGCTCAAGTTGATACAACGATGTTTGGTCCATGTTTTGATGACATTAGGAACCCACTAGATCAACAAAAGCAAACAGTTATAGAACTCTCAGAAGGCAAGCACCACTTTCGACCACCATGAGTGGTGACAGGTACGGTCTGGCTGAAGACCTAAAACTTAGCGCTACTTGGGAGGCAACCCGAGATATTGGTAATTTTTAATGTTCTTAGTTGTTTTGAACTTTGTGGGTGTGTTCACTAGAAACCCTCACGAGACTTCACTCGTCCACTCGGTCCTATCGAGAGGTTTAAAAGGCTTGTTGCATATGCTAAATGCAACCGTGATTCCTACGAAAGTGAGTTTTATTATTTTTTAGTTTTTGTTTTGTTTTTTAGTTTTAGATAGCCAATGCAAACATGCAAGTGTGGGGAAGCACGTGGAATTTTAGAAGCATATTTGATGAGGTGCTTGGCAGGTTTACCCACAGTCTCCATATAACAATATTGAAGCACTATCAAATCATCTGCCATCAGGTCCATGTGAACTTTCTTTGACTTTATTTGCTATTTTGTTTTGCACTTGACAGAGTGTTTGGGGCTGGTAAAGATCACAAGAAGTCATGTTAAATTTAAAACAACCATACATTGGGGACAATGTATCCCAAGTGTGGGGATGGGGGAAGCATCGATATACACATTTTGGAGAAACGGAAATTTGGACAAATTTTAAAAATTTTAACATTTTTCTCTAAAAGTACTAATCATTGGTTAAGGTCCTTGGTCATGGTTGATTCCCTAAATGTTTAAACCCGGTGGGTTTGTGAAAGTTGGAAAAGGAATGCCCAACTAGGGATGACAAACTTTGGGTGTAGTAAACTTGCATGTGTCATGTCGGTAACCCAATTCCACCGTTTCCATATGTGAGAAGCCTATTCTTTGATATTGTTATATCTATTTGCTTGTTGAGAGTGCAATAATGCCTACTTAGTGGTAGAACTTGTGGGGCGCGTGCATCTTGAGATTCGAGACTGAGATTCACATCGAAGTGATTGAGGCATAGGATCAATCGTAGAATAACCCCATAGGACCCACTCATCCGACATCTATTCACTAGTAGCCAAGTTTGAGCCTTTTCTCCATTCATTTGTTTAAACTAAATTTTTTGACCCATTAACCATTTATTTAGCCTATTCATTTGTTTACCCGTGTGATGAAACTTGAGTTAATTAGTGGTAATAGTGTTAAGTTTGATTTGATATCATGTTTTGAAGTTGCAGTTGGGGATAGCTAAGTTGAGTGAATTCCATTGGATTTTGTTAATTTATGTTCATTAGTAAAAAAAATTGAAAAGAAAAGAAAGTTGTTGAAATAGTTAAGTTTGAAAGACTGAATTATTAGACAAGAAAAAAAAGATTGTGCTTTGAAGTAAGTTATAGTTAAAGTATTTGAAGTAGTTTGGGTTAGTGTTGAATAAAGTAGTTAACTCAAGCATCCCATCACCCTAGTCACTATAGCCCAAATTACTCCTACCCAAACCTCAGCCTAACATTACAACCTTTGAAAAGCCCTCATGATTGGTGTGATATCTTGTGTTAGTGGGTGGAGAGGTGATTGTCTTACAAGCCTATGCTCACTAGTTTGCATTATTGTTGAGTGTTCATAAATTACCGGCACATCTTCTGCCGAGTTCAGAAATCAAGCTGAGTGGAGAGTCTTATTGTGAGGGGTGTGCCATGTGCAAGGGAGCCACTTAGAGTTTGGGACCTCTAGTTAGGAAATTCTACGGGTTAGAGGGTGTATGGTTGTTAACGGGTTATGATTATCGAGTTTGGAAATCGGGTATGACTTTGAACCTTGGGTGATGGTTAGTATTTGTGTGTCTTATTTGAAAAAGAAAAAAAATTAACCTATATTATTGAGTTTTAAAAGCAACCTCACTTGAGGGCAAGCGAGAAACAAGTGTGGGGATGTGATGTAAGGGGATTGGAACAATGTTTATCATGATTAAATAGTTAACTTTAATGTGTTTAATGAGCTCATATATAAAGTATTGTGTTGAATAAGTTAACTACGATGATTTGGTGTTTTGAAGGTTAAAGGCGATGATTTTACGTGTTTTGAAGAATGTATATGGTTGATAAATGAAGATCTTGATAGATGAGGTGATAGAGGATTCAATTACGAGAACATGGCTGCAAACGGGGAGGAAAACGGAGTTCGAACGAAGAAGTTACGAAGAAAACAAGAATCAGACAAAGCTGATTCGCCATGACTTACGGCAGAAACATGACTTACGGTGCATCAGTTCAAAAATAAACAGAATGGCCCTAACCTGACTTACGGCAGAAAGCTGATCTACGGTAGATGACGCGCTGAAATCACTTATAAGTCGCAAAAATTAGGGTTTAACATATACTTTTCACTCTAAGCCGCCCCCAAGGTTCCCGAACGACCCCAATCGATCTAGGAGGCTTCCGGAGGCGATTTCAAGGCTCAAGATCTCATTTTTATCATCCGGTTTGAATCTTTAATGTTAGATACCATGTTTACTTTCGATTTTGAGTTGTTTTTCGTTTCCATGTCCGGCTAATCCACCCGTGATCTTCTCCGGGTGGTAAGGTTTATACTATGACTTGTTCTTGATTGTTTTTTGTTAATCTTAATGTTTGAACACGGTGAATTAAACCGAGTAACATTATTAATCGTTTTGCGATTCTAAAATACGTGTTTTATCTTCAATTCAATTGTTCTGTTCTTGAATGTTTTAGATTTCTTTACATCTGTAAACGTCAATTGTGGATGGGATTGGGTAAAACAAACGTAGGGTATGATTCGGATAAGTGCGTAGACACAGTTTCATTCAATTCATTATCTTAAAACGAGTTAATTTGGTTATGTCTATGTGACTCGTTAAACTAAAAGAGCAAGCCTGAGTCATAAACCTGAACCCCGGAGAGGATTACTTCTCTCACCATTAGTTACAATCAATTTTCCTTTTTGATTTAAGTACTTTTTGCAATTTAATTAAGTTAAAAGTATTTTCAATAAACCCTTAGATTTTACGAGTTGAACCACACTTTCCACATATTCCCTGTGGATCGACCCGACTTACCCTAGCTATCTTAGGTGAGTTTGGATTGTTATAAATTGTTTTTGATTAGGCTTGACAAACCGATATCAGTCATCATGGATGGGGAGAAGGCACTGTCTGCCACAGTGCAAGAGAGGACAATCTTCATCACTTCGGCCATCATCAACACTTATTTGCAGCTAGGTGATGAAGAAGGTGAGTTGTCCTTCCCAAAGGAAGCTATCAATCATTCCTTTGAGCAGATGGGCTATGAAGGGGATTTCTCTGTAAAGACCTTCAGGAAAGGGAAGGTCTCATCCCAGTGGAAATACCTACTCCATATGGTTATCCACAGCTTGTCAAACAAGCATGGAGGGTGGGACTAGATTCCTGAGGATCTCTCCTTCATAGTGCATGGAATGGTTCAAGGGGTCAAGTTCAGGTACTCTTAATTTGTCTATACCAATTTGCTTGCTAACTTGGACTCCTTAGAGTATTATATGTTTCCTAGATATGTTCAACACATTCTCAACTGTGAACTAGGATCACAGTTGAGGGAAACAGATAATATTCTTAAATTGGGACAGATGAAGCCCGGCATCTTTAAAATCATGAAGAAGCCAACTGTAGGCTTCTCAGGGATAGAAACAGCCCTTGTCCCCAAAATGTTAGAGCTCATTGTTCAAGGTGACAACCTAGCAACACAAGCTAATGTTGAACCCACACCTTCTACCTCTCTACCACTAAAAAGGCCTCAAGTAACCCTCACCTACCAAAGAAAATCCAAACGTAACCCTGCTCAAGCTATTGAGTCTGTGCAGGTCCCCATATACTCACCTTTACAGGAAGAAGTGGACACTAGAGCTCCCACTTCCCCTGAGGAGCAAACCACTCCCATCTCTTCAACTATCAGGGCTGAGGTTCCTCATGCTCACCCTGATGAGCTCACAAGCCCAACTGCCTTACGCCTTCACTCTGAGTCTCAACACTCAAGTGAACAACCTTCAGGGACAGTTACCATCCCCAGCCTTTAGATCTAAATCAACCCATTTCCAACCTATCCTTCTATACTGATGAAGACTTAGGTTTCAGTGAGTACCATGAGTCTCTCTTCTCTTCCCCTACTCAAAGAGAGATGAGTACTCCTGAGTCTCCTCAGTCTAGCCCACATCAGTCACATATAACTGAGGTGGATACTTCTGAACCTGTTCAGGATATCCATATGGAAGAGGCTCTCACTTTTGCAAGTGATTACATTATTAAGACCTCAACCATGGCAACTCAGCCCATTGACATCTCAACTGAGAATGTTAATGAGCAGAGGAAATCCAGCAGCCAAGAACTTGAAGCTGGTGGTGAGAGAGAGGACTTTGGTCCAATCATCTCATCCCCCAATGATTCTTCTGATGAAGAAGAGGGGAATCTGAGGCTAAAGGTGCAAAAACTGTCAAAAACATGTTCCTATTTAGTCTCTAACGTTAGTCACCTTGAATCTCAGGTGACTACCTTACACAACAGGGTCAATGATCAGCAACTTGAGATTTCATATCTTAAGGAAAAACTAGCTGGGAGACCTTTAAGAAGAGCTCAACCAGGAACACAAAAACTTGTGGATATGATTGATCTATCCTCCAACTCACCTATTCAAGTGGGTGATGCTACCAAAAAGGGGGAGAAAGTCATTGCAGCCATAGAACTGGGGAGTTCTTCATAGAGAATGGACATTAAGGACTCACTATCCTCACTTGCAATTGTGCATTCTCAGCAACTTCCTCAAGTTCACATTAATGTGGACTCTATAGACTCTATCATCAGGAGTCTCTTTGAGGAAGGTATACCAAGGGCTATGTCATTCCCACCTCAAGGAACTTCAAACTACATCATTGGGTGGAGGTATGATGCTGATAGAAGAGCCCTTATTCTTCACAGAGTTAAAGGGCAACAAGAAGTATTTGATTTTCAAACTTTGAACTTCTATGAAGGTCTGGATCTAGTCAACATGCCACTTGTCAACCCAAGCAAATCAAGACAAGCTGACAGACTGGCTCAAAGAATCCAAGACAGGATCACTGCAGAGTTCAGCTTAAGAAGGAGACTTAGGCAATCAGGTAATACCATCGGTCAACTGGATGTTGAGGCAGACCCTAAGATTAGTTTCATAAGGGAAACCTTGACTAAAGGCCCAGTGGCAGAACCTGAGACCCCTGTCTCATCATCATCAACTGCTGCAGAGATCCACATTTCTTCTGAGACACCTGCTGGTGAAGGTGCTTCTCAACCTCTCTCTGGCCAGAGCATGGATGTTACACCAAGCAATGAAGGCCAAACCTCTATCCACCCTGAGTCACAAAGGTCTGTTGGTGACAAAAGGAAAAGGATTTTGACTCCTGAGGAAATTGAGGAGGAGGAGAGAGAGGAAGAGGAAGCTAAGGGGAGAAAGTTCCTCTGGGTCTTCAGGTTTTATGCAAGCTGCAATCAGGGCTGCCCCCAGACCAAATACTCAAGATGATGAGTTGAGGGCAGTCAGGATTACTTACCTGCAGACCAGGAACTATGACATAGATGAAATTATTTCTCTCCCCTTAGAACAACTAAATGAACTGGCTGACATGGAAGTGTCAAGAGAGATGAAAAAGAGGATGCAAGGTTACTTCTCCAATTCAAAGAGGAGAAGAGACAGAAAAGACTCTACAAGCTTGCTCCTACTCTCTCCCCAGTTCAAGAAAGTCCTGTACAAGAAGATGTGGTTCAACAAAAACCTCAGGTAGACAAAGAAGAAGATAGGATCAAAATGATCAACTACCTGAGTGCCACAGGCTTCTATCAGGCAGATGCACTTCTTCCCTTGTCCTATGACTATGTTGAGTTTGAGTACTTAAAACAACTTGAGCTTGAGTTAGTCAAAGACAGAAAGACAACTAAGAAGAAGCTAAGGGAAGAAGCTACAAAATCAAGAGCTATCATCCAAAAAGGCATGAAGAAGTCTGCTGATAGGCAGAGGATGATGAGCTTTTTGAAGCTGTATGGATTCTCTGGAAGGAGACTTGGCCCTATGTCTCTATCCACAATGGATGAACATATAAGGGTAATCAAGCAGAAGATCAAGAGTGGAGAGCTGATTGACTTACACTCTCTTCCAAGTCAAGTCCCACCTGAAGTGGAGGTTAAGGTTGAACAACCAGAGACAACACAACACGGACCTCCTGCTGAGCCTCAACAAGCTTCATCTTCTGATCCACAACAGGGTCAAACTCCCTCTCCTTCTGAACCTGTGAGGGAGGAACATCCAACTAAGAAAGACAAGGATGATCAACAAGGTGCTGCAGACCAGTCTTCTCAGTTAAAGTCCTCTAAGAGGAAGAAGAGGATGGCTTCTAAACTAAAGTCTAAGAAGAAGAAGCCTAAATCATCTACCTCTACACCTCAGGCTGAGTCAGATCAACCTGAGGAAGTGCATGAAGAGGCAGCCCAATCAACTCCAATACAAGTGGCTCCTCTTGTAGCTGAGACACCCATCTTATCCTGGACCTTCTCTACAAATCCAGAAAGATGGCATGTAATCAGAGATCAAGGTGTTGAGAATGTCTATACATGGCAAGACATAATCAACTTACCTCTGCATGAGCTCTTTGAGATAAAAAGATACTATGAAAGTCTGAATGATCCTGACCATCTAATGAAGAAGGGTATGGTCATCATTGTGCTGAAGACTACTAACATCTGAAGATCTTCTAAATGTTTTGGTAGCATCAGCCTAGGGGGAGTTTGTAAGGATTCTTATAAGTCTGATGCAACCAAAACATCCAAAGTCTCTTTGCAAGCAATGCACTAAAGAACTGAAGTAGAATTGCTTCGGAAGTTTTATACCATAGAAATATTCTAAGTGTAAAATCTTCCAAAGCCAAGACCAATATCTTCCGAAGCCAAAAGTGAAGTCTTCCGAAGCTTGAGAGACAAAGTCTTCCGAAGCCAAATAGTGAAGACAGATTTCTTCCGAAGACTTTTAGAGATATGCCTTTATCCAATGTACTTTACCATAAAGCTGGACCACCTTTCTGCTGCAACTCTGTAAAGTCACCAACTTACATGAGTTGGTGAAAGGTCCATGCTTTTGGTAACTGTACATTGAGGTCTTAAGTCTATGCTTTCTACTTTATGTACTTTTATCCTTTTTGTAATATATTAGGATGTGAGCTATGGCATGTCAGAGTCGCAAGTCAAAAAGGCAGATATGCCTTTTGATTCTACAATTGATTTTGTTTGTGTCTAGTCAATTGTATCCAGCTGGCTTTCAAACTATAGCCGGCTATAGGTTGTAGTATAAGTATTCCATGTTCTAGTATCTTTCTTAATGCTTTGTAACACTTGTAATGGAACTTGAGAAAGCAATATACTGCATCCTTGAAACCCAATCTCTTGTGTTCTCTTGTTCTGTCTCTTACTTGTTACTTGTGTTCTTAGTATCATTATTGTGGTTAATCCAGTTTACTGTTTGATTAAGTTTGGTTAATCTCCTCTTTGTGTTGTTGTGTTGTAAGTGACCACCCTTCATCGGTCCTGCAAAAACACCGATCAGACCGATGAGCATTAGCAAATTGCTTCATGCGATTACACGCCACATGTAAATGTTGTTTAAGCTAGTGAATCATTTGTTCACGATCACTGTGTAAGTCTTCCACGGTTGCTATCATAGTATCACAAGGAATATAAGGAATATGGATATTTGGTTCATATCTTAATAATGCTTCAAATGGAGACATTTGAATGGTGGAATGAAAAGAAGTATTATACCACTATTAAGCCAACAGAATCCATTTAACCCATTGAAGAGGAGCATCCATAGTCATACAACGAAGATATGACTCCAAACATCTATTGAGAACTTCGGTTTGGTCGTCTGATTGAGGGTGATACGCGCTGGAAGTGGCTAATTCAACACCTTGTAGACGCATAAACTCTTGCCAAAATGAGCTCATAAAAATGGGATCACGATCCGAGACAATAGTAGTGGGGTTGCAATGAATTTTAAAGATTTGACCTAAGTAGATCTGTGCTAGCGAAGCAGCTGTGTAGGGATGGCTTAATGGGATAAAGTGACTGTATTTCGTGAGCCTATCCACAATCACCCAGATGGTATTCTTACCCTGCACCTGTGGTAAACCTGATATAAAATCCATGGATATATCAGTGAAGATGGAAGTCGGGACATGTAATGGGTTTAATAGACCAGGAGAAGCCATAGTCTCATATTTGGCTCTCTGACAAGTAGCACATTCTTTGATAGTGCGATAGACAGACTTTGAACATCCTTTCCAATAGAAAAGTTCCTTCAAGCATTTAAGTGTTGCTTTGAACCCCGAATGGCCACCTATGGTAGAAGCATGACACCATTGGATAATATGAGCTTGAAGATTAGAATCATTGCCCACTAGGATCTTCCCCTTCCTAGTCAATAACTTGCCATTCCATTGTCTATTTCGAATAACTTGACCAGATTGTAATTGAGAAAGCAATTGAGTAAGAATCAGATCATTTCTCTAAGAAGTTTGAATGCGATCCCATAGGGTAGGGTTAATGGAGCTAAGAGTTAGAGTGAAAAGGGCTAAACCTTGCATTCTTGATAATGCATCAGCCACCTTATTATCAATACCCTTCTTGTATGAAATTTCATAGTCATATCCCATTAATTTCGACAACCATGTTTGTTGAAGAGGGGTAATGATATTTTGACTCAGTAAATGCTTCAGACTTTGCTGATCAGTCTTAATCACAAAATGCTTCATAACAAGATAATGGTGCCATGTTTTGACAACCATTAATATTGCTAGGAGTTCCTTCTCATAAGAAGATAAAGCTTGTTGCTTGATGGATAGAGCTTTGCTGATAAAAGCAATTGGGTGACCTTCTTGCATAAAAACCGCTCCTAAACCTTTTGCTGAAGCATCAGTTTCAATAACAAAGGTTCTAGAAAAGTTTGGTAAGGCCAGCACCGGAGAAGAACATAAGGCCTTTTTCAATGAGTCAAAAGCTGTTTGAGCTTGCACGCTCCATTTGAATGCATCTTTCTTCAGAAGATCAGTTAATGGTTTGGCTATAACACCAAAACCCTTAATAAACCGCCTATAATAACCTGTAAGGCCCAAAAACCCGCGTAGTTGTTTCACAGTAGTAGGTATTGGCCAATCTTGCACAACTGCAATTTTGTGTGGGTCAGTAGATACGCCATCACCAGTGATTATATGACCCAAATATTCAACCTTGGTACCACCAAATGAGCATTTAGATTGTTTCGCCTTTAATTAATGAGATCTCATGATCGTCAGCACTTGCCTCACATCAATGAGGTGTTGCTCCCAAGAAGAACTATACACCAGTATATCATCAAAAAAGACTAGAGTAATCTTCCTCAAAACCGGTTTAAAAATGAGGTTCATAAGAGACTGGAATGTGGCCGGAGCATTAGTAAGACCAAATGGTAAAACTAAGAACTCGTAGTGACCCTGGTGTGTTTTAAAAGCTGTTTTTATGTACATCATCACCATGCATACGTATCTGATGATAGCCCGAACGAAGATCCAATTTAGAGAATATGGACGCCCCTCCCAACTCATCAAGTAATTCTTCGATGAGAGGAATAGGATAACTATCTTTAATAGTTGCTTCATCAAGGCGCCTGTAATCAACACACATGCGATATGTTCCATCTTTTTTCTTGACTAACACCACCGGTGCTGCAAACGAACTAATGCTATTGCGAATGACTCCTGAATCCAATAATTCTTGAGTCATCTGCTCAATCACTGTCTTCTGTGCATTTGGATATCTGTATGGCTTGAGGTTTAGGTTGTTAGTTTCATCTTTCAACCAAATTCTATGATCACAATCTCTCTTTGGTGGTAGCCCAGTAGGGACATCAAAAATATCTTGAAGTTCAAGAAGTAATTGATTCATTTCATCATTGGAAGAATTGATAGGAACCAAAGGGCTGTGTTGGAACCCTTCTTCAGTTTGCAAACTAAATAGATGGGCTTGAATCAATTGAGAAGGAGAATGCAATAAGGAAGTTAATTTCTCCATAGTGCATGCATGCACTCCTGCACTAGAGGTGCCTTTCAATTCAATTGGTTGATTGTTGACTAAGAATTTCATAGTAAGGGATTTAAAATTCCACACTATATCATTCAGAGTTTGCAACCATTGAATACCAAGAACTACATCATAGTTGCTAAGGGGAATTACTAACATATCGGCTTTAAACTATTTCCCTTGCATTGACCATTGGAAGTCTTTGCATAATTGGACACAAGACAATTGATTACCATCGGCAACTGTAACAGGTACTGCATCAATTGCTTGCGTTGAGCAATTGAGTTTAGTTACAAGATGTTGGTTGACAAAATTATGAGTGGATCCACTATCAACCAAAATTTGTAACTGTTTAGTACCTAAGGCACCCACCATTTTCATCGTGGAATAAGAAGGAATACATGTTATTGCATGTAGAGAAATGTGAGGATCTTGACACTCAGTGGTCACCTCTATAGAACATTCAGAACTATGTAACTCAGCACACTCCTCTGGATCATCAACCACTTCGAAAAGGAATAGCTGCTTGGAATTGTTACATTTGTGTCCTGGTGTGTATCTTGCTGAGCACCAGAAGCACTCCCCTCGCACCCTTTTTTCATCAAATTCTTTATTAGTGAGTCATTTAGATGGTTTGAAAGTATTAATAGGATTGGCTTTGATCGGTGGAGAAGGTAGTAAGGGAAGTTTAGAACCGGTACCAATTGAATGACCGGTGATAGGTTTAGGAGTGAACTTATAGTTGGATTTGCCATTGGCCATTGTTGAATTAGCTAAATTCTGTAATTTAGCCAACAAATGAGCCTCTTGCAAGAGTTTCGGTTTAAACAACCGAACATAGCATTTGATATCTGGCTTCAACCCTTCAATGAAAAGACTGACAGCATATTCCTCTGGAATATCAACCTTGTTCAACAGTAAATCAAATTTATCACAGTACTCTTCAAGATCATCAGCTTGATTCAAAGCCTTAAGAGCTCCCATTGCATCTTCAATTATAGTGGAAGCAAATCGAGCTTGAATTGATCGCATATATTCATTCCATGAAATCTCAGAAACTGAAGTGCCTCTTGATTTCATGAAATTATTATGCCATTGAACAGCTCTACCTTCCACATGTACTGCAGCATAACGTACCTTTAATCTTTCAGGAGTTTCATCAATTGCAAAAAAGTGTTCGCATCGCTGAATCCAACTTTCAACCTCCGATCCGTCAAACTTTGGAAATTCGACTCTAGAAAATCGATTGTTGTTTCGCGTAAGTCCTGTTTCATCCTCTTCTCGAGTATTGATGTTGTTACTACTCGATCCGCCGTCACGATTACCATTGATCGTTTGTAAGCTCTTAATCACTTCACACATCTAAGACTTCAAAGATGACATCTCTGATGTTAATTGATTCTTCATACCGGACATTTCCGCCATTTGTTTCTCTGAAGCAGCTTTGATACCTTCAAGTTCTACACGATTCTTTTCGCCAACAGATTCCAATCGAAGTAACGATACTTCATGCTCCTTGATCTCTTGATTACGAGTAGTCATGGTTGTCAGAATGGTGGTGGTCGGAGCTCCGATGAGATCGGTAGCTCTGATACCACTGTTAGGGCTCGAATTGAGAAAGAAGAAGAAGAGAGGAACTCATAACAACGAGCTAACCGATTTGATTAGCTTTGCCCCCTTTTATTATTAGATCGTTAAAGTCGTTACAATCTAACCGAACATGACGGAAAAGTACACATTTAACCCCTGAACTATTAAATGTTGCACTTAAGTCCTTTACATTGAATTTGTGTCTAACATTTGTGATGTCACATTATCCTTGAGATTGAAATATTGAATTACTAATGTCATAAGGTGTTTGTTAATTTGATATTGCATTATCCTATGTTTGTTAATTTGAAACATTATCCTTCTTTTGATTTCTTGAACTTTTGATAGTGCACACAAGGTATTTGTTAATATTGATTTCTTGAAGTTTTGAACTTTTGTTAATGGTTATTGTTATTACAATCTACGCTTATATAATTTGGCTATTTTGTTATTTTTAAAATTTTGGTTATTTTTATTGATTACACAACATGGGTTAAATTCAAACTCCTCAGAACTACGAGGCAATATGGTTATTTTTATCATTCATCAGAGTCAATCAGATACTAAATCAAACAGCCAAGTTTCAGTCAGATGCAGACTCAGTCAGAACATTTAACCGAATCAGCTTCTAATTCAGTCAGATCCTATTGAGTCAACAGTAATCAAACAGCCCCTTAGTTATTTGAAACCTGCCCTTTTAATCATCTCGAATGCGATTTATGAAACTTTAGTAACGTCATCTTATTAATTGGCTATTTGGCGCTGCGGTAAAAATATTTTAATTAATAGTTCCTTTGCCGTACACTTATTATATTTAATACGACCTTCCAACTTAACAGTTTGAATAGCCTATTATGAATTTATGAACTCCCCTTAAACTTAAAAGCATTGTTGTGAAGACCGGATCGGACCGGCCGGTCGGACCGGTTCGACCGGGATTCGGCCCCTGGTCCGGTCCGGTCTGGGGTAGTTCGTTTTTCAAGGGTTGAACCGGCCGGTTCTTCCCGAGCCAGCGGTCGGGCCGGGAAAACCGGACCGGTTTCGGCCGGGTTTCAATACTTTTTTTTTTTTAGTTTTTTAGTATTAATGGGTAAAAACGTGAAGTTAAACCATAAATTAAGAGCAAAAAAGCAAAAAACCGGCTTCACGCGGACCCGGTTTATTTCGAACGGCATTCGTGTCCGCATGTCGTGCGCGGGCGACCCAAATTTTCCAGCCAGAAACCCGTTTTTGCACCCCCTCCCCCTACGCGCGGGTAGGTCATGGTGTAAAAGGTATCATAAAGACATTCAATACCTTTCACCTTGTTATCACATATAAACACATAATGTTTCATTTGTCACACCAATGTGGGACAAAGTTGTTAGAGTCTTAGAGAGACTCCCTTTACACCCTTATTTCCAACATATATTTAATTACATATATAAATATAATTAAAATATAGTTAAATCCGGTCCAACCGGTCCGACCGGTCCGACCGGTCCGACCACCAAACCAGTAAGGCGTCCGGTTCGACGTCCGATCCGGTTCTGAAAACATTGCTTAAAAGTGTTCTTTAATTGCTCTTAATGTTATAGAGTCCTAGCGGGTAACTTAATCCAAAAGTCATCTAACAATTTATTACAATAGCCCTTTATGTAACTCATTACCATTGTATAAAACAATATTCATATCTAGTTAGATAAACATATTAGCATCTCATGTTAAATTCTTTAATCCTTTGATTAGATCATTTGACACTTTTATTAATTTACTTCTCTTTTCAACTAAATATATGTGTATGCATGCATGTGTGTACGAAAACCACTGTTTCGAGCAATTGAACCCTTGTTCATAGGAATTCAAGATCTTGGTTATAGTGTGTGTATAACCAATGGTTTGTAATGAACGCCGGTGAGGCTGCTGCGATATCGACCACGTGTGACTATTGTCGATCGTTAGTCAAGCTGAATCGCAAGATCCAAAGGCGCGTGGTTGTCTAACGTTGCTTCGTGGTCCTCATCGGTTGTAGTTGATGGTTTGCGGAGTGCTAGTCAGTTGCGACTAGTGATGTGCGGAGTGTGCGATGGTAGTAGTCGGAACAAGAGTAGGAAATGGGTGGTTGTGCGATAGGAGGTTTTCAAAGGGGAGAAGGTAACTTATGTTGTGCAGTTGAGGGTTTTGAAGAGATATACGATCTGATTACTTTCGAATTTTAAGCAATGTTTGCATGGTTATTATCTTAAAGAAACAAAGAGTTTATGTAAAGAGAAAATTATGAAACTATCATCATGCTCATTCAATTCGAAACAATTATCAACATATAAACTTAATTATTTGTGAGTCTATATTACTATCTATTATTTTTAATTTTCAAGTTAATATAAGCCTACTTCAATAACCACATACATATAATTCATATACCTTTGAAAGTTATTATAACAAATTACTACGTTCGGGGATGGAATCACATGCAATTCAGAAGTCCTTCTCCAAATTACTATTACGCGAGGAGGTTCGTGAATGATTGTGCAAAAAGTGACACATTTAAATACACAATATTAAATGTATGCATGAATGATCGAAAAAAAATAGTGTTCATGTTAATCAGCGAATGACCTGAAAAATATCGGGTATCACATCATTCCTTTGTTAAAATAAATTTCGTCCTGAAATTTAGCTAACTTCGATAAAAGATGGACGAAAATTTCTTAGTTGTCACAGTTCAATTTTTTATCCTTATAATTACACTAAATATTATTATTTTTTCTCACTCCTTCCAATCAAATAATAATACTTTTTTATACATTTATCACTACATCTTCTCTCGTATCTACTCACAACCACTTTCAAAAAATACTAAAAAAATAATATGGCTGAACAATGTCTTAAAATATGACAACTCTAAAACCAAGGTTAGGTAAACTAACGTCTTAAAAATTATTATGAATTGATAGTATATACTTATATATCTTATTAGGGATGTTAAGGTAATTTTATTTGATTAACTCTATAAGAATTTTGTATGCCTAATTGAACATGCACATATGATACGTGAACATGCATGCAAAAAGCATTTACGTGTGCATGTATATGAACCTTTGTGAAATTTATGATTATTGAATCATGTGTGCAAGTTACCCAATCATAAGATTATGTGATTAGTTACTTGATTGATAGATGCTTTTATCTAGTATGTAATGAACTAAGATTAAAACTTAATCAAACATTACCAAACAAGTTAACTTCTAGAAAGTTGATATCAAAAACCAAAACCAAACTAATCATAAACACTTGAACACTAAACTAACCCACAAACTCAACTCAAGAACTCGGATCATTAGGGTGTTAACTAACCTAGATTAGTACCAATTAACAAACTAACCTTGACTTAATGATTAAGAGTGTCATTAACACCAAAGCTTGACACCTAGCTATCCATGGACACTAACCACCTTCCTAAGCATGACACCTATCAAGCTAAATTAACACCTTATGAACCTAACAGTAACACTTCATAGTCTAGGCTTAGAGTTAATGATGACCTCCTAGTTCCCTTTGAACCCTCTGCCGAAGAACACCATACAACCACCATCACCATCGACCAAACACCACCACAACCGCTACTTCTCCCTCGTCTCGCTTTCTCTCTCTCTCTCTCTCTCTCTCGGTTTCCATGTCACACAAAACACCACTTACAACCTCTTGGTCTCTCTCTCTCTCGACTTCAACATCAACCAAACACCATTATCTTGAGTACCCTATCCTTATTTTAACATCAACCATCTTCACCTAGTGATCAACCTTCAAGCTCAAGAATAACCTCATCAAGTGAATCTTCAAGAACCTTAAAAGAAACTCTCTAAGCCTTTCTTTTACTTCAAACAAGGTTTGATTCTTAAAATCTGTAAGGATTCCTTTTAAGTCTGATGCAAACCAAAACATCCAAAGTCTCTCTGCAAGTAATGGACTAAGAACTGAAGTAGAATTGCTTCGGAAGTTTTACACCATACACTAGAAATATTCTAAGTGTAAAATCTTCCGTAGCCAAGACCAATATCTTCCGAAGCCAAATATGAAGTCTTCCGAAGCCTCAGAGACAAAGTCTTCCGAAGCCTCAGAGACAAAGTCTTCCGAAGCTTCATCCTATGAAGACAGATTTTTTCCGAAGACTTTTAGGAACATGCTTTATCTGATGTACTGTTCCATAAAGCTGGACACCTTTCCGCTGCATCTCTGTAAAGTCACCATCTTTCATGAGTTGGTGAAAAGTTCCATGCTTTTGGTAACTGTACATTGAGGTCTTGAGTCTGTAACCTTCTACTTTATGTACTTTATCCTTTTTGTAATAGATAAGGATGTGAGCTATGGCATGTCATAGTCATAAGGTCAAAAGGCAGATATGCCTTTTGATTCTACAATTGATTTTGTTTGTGTCTAGTCAATTGTATCCGGCTGGCTTTCAAAGTATAGCCGGCTGTAGGTTGTAGTATAAGTATTCCATGGTCTAGTATCTCTCTTTATGCTTTGTAACACTTGTAATAGAACTTGAGAAAGCAATATACTGCATTCTTGAAACCCAAATCTCTTGTCTGTCTCTTTATTATTACTTGTGTTCTTTATATCATTATTGTTGTTAATCCAGTTTATTGTTTGATCAAGTTTGGTTAATCTCCTCTTTGTGTTGTTGTGTTGTAATTATTAAGCCCTTAACCGGTCCTGTAATTGGTATCAGAGCATTTCAGGCTCTTGATATAAGATCTCACCATCTTAAGATCCCTCACACACACAAATACTAAACTTTCAAAATGGCATCCATTTCAAAGACTGATATGGAAACTGAAACCATGAACAAGTCCCCACTGATCACTCTTGATGACTTTGATACCTGGTGTATGAGAATGGAAGGTTTCATCAGGTCTCTAGACTCAAGAATGTGGGAATCTGTTGAAAATGGACCTTTCATACCCAGCACTCCTTCTGCTACTGGTGCTGGTATGATCCTCAAAGATGTGACTAACTACTCTGATTAAGATAGGAAGAGAGTAGAGATTGATAGAAAAGCCATGACTGTTCTTCAAACTGCCCTTCCAAACTCTATGTACAGAGGTTTCAAGAAGTGCAAAACAGCTAACAGTTGTGGGATGCACTAAAATTGATGTATGAAGGCTCCTTTGAAGCCAAGGAGAACAAAAAGGATCTCCTGAAGCAGCAGTTTGAAAACTTCACCTTCAAAACAGGTGAAACCATGACTCAGCAATACTTTAGGTATGTTGAGATAGTGGATACCCTTGTGGATGGAGGAGTTCCTCTTGAAAACAGAGACATTGTAAGGAAGTTCATGTCCTCACTTCCTAGGCAATGGACACACTACTGTGTGGTGATCAAGAGGACTGAAAATCTCAAAACTCTTACTCTGACAGAGTTATATGGGATTCTCAGTGGCTACCAGATGGAGATGAACATACAAGGTTCATCTGGCAACTCCAACAATCAATTGGGTTCAGCCCTGCATGTGGTTGAAAGGGATAGCATAGAACCCCAACATCATCTCATATGCTACCCTGACAACTCACCAAAGGGTCCTTTAATCACCTTCCCAGAGACACCCAGGGAGAACTACACTCAAAGAAGCCCATTCCAAGAGACAAGCTCTTCTCAAGCTTTTGTGTCTTCTGATGAAAGTTATGGCAACTCTCTTTTCACTCTTGAAGACCTGGATTGTATCCATTCAAATGACCTAGAATATATGGAAATAGTTCAGCAGATGGCTCTTCTCACTCATAGAGCCAAGAAGTTCTACAAGAGAACTGGAAGGAGGTTTCCAAGCAATGCAACCAGTGGAAAGTTTGGCTTGGATAAAAGCAAAGTCAAGTGTTACAACTGTAACTTAATGGGCCATTTTGCTAGAGAGTGTAAGGCAGCTAAAACAAATGGTGGCCAAGCACAAACCAGACCAAACTACACTAACAAAGCCCCTCAGAATGAGAAGCCAAAGCAACAAGCTGTTGTTGCTGTTGAAAAAGGAGGCTTTGACTGGAGCTTTCAGGTGGAAGATGCTTCTCCAAACCAAGCACTAATGGCAGATCATGATGAAGCCAAGGTATTGGAACATCTCTGTACTCCTTAATGCATTGCTAAAGTTAACAGATATAGGTCCTATAACTTGGAAATGAGATCTGATCTTGAGTCCTTAAACATTTTAAAATCTGATTTTAGAAAATCTGAAAATGATTATAAACTAAAGATAGAGGACTTAGAGAAAACCATTTCAGTTCTAAAACATGAACATACAGATTTTAGGACTCAAATCCAAGATCTCACAACCAAGCTGACTGAGTGCCAGGCTGAGCTTGTGATCAACAAAGCCAGGGCAGAAAAGACTGTTCTTGAAGAAGAGACCTTCAAGAACATGATATCCTCATCCCTGCACAACAAGGTGTGTTATCAAAATAAACAGGGACTGGGATCAAATGAGATAGCTCCTCCACACACAATCTTGTCTGTAAGATCTCCTAGGTGTGGAACTTGTTAAGATGAGCTTCCTCTCATAGATCCTATAAGTGAAGAGGATGAAGAAGAGATAGTGAAGAATTCCTCTGAGAAGAGTGAAGAGGAGGATTCTACTAAGGGCCAGTGATGACCAAGTCAAAGAGAAAGAACTTGATCAGGAAGAGCAAAAGAAAATCAAAGAAGGCTCAAAAGATCAAGACTACTTTTGACTCTAAGCATAAATAAGTTTTTATCTCTGCAGGGTTTGAAGTAGTAAAGACTGAAGACATCAACCAAAACTCTTCAGCTAAGAGTTCTGGTTCCTGTTCAAATCATCTCAATACCAAGAAGAATACTGATATGCTGTGTACCACTGCTGCACAGCCTGGACCATCAAACTCCAAGAACAGTTCACAACCCAAAAGAACTGTCTCAGCATCTACAAAGATGAAGGTGGAGAAGGGATGTGACCAAAGACAGTCTTGCTCTCATAAGGAGACTCTTGTGAAGAAGAAAATGTTGTGTGTCATATGTGAAAATATCTCTCACATTGCTGAGGATTGTCCATATAATCCTAAAAGTACTGTTCATATGACCAAGACAAAGACTTCAAAGAGTTTCAAGAAGATTCAAGCTTCGGAAGGAAAATCCGTTTCCTTTGGAAGCTCCAAATCAAAGAAGAAGGTAAATGGAAAATTACATTCGGAAGAAAAATTGGTCTCGGAAGAAAGGAATTCTTCCGAAGCACTGAAGTCTGGTGCAGTGACTGCAGAATCTTCCGAAGGTTCAGTAATCAAAACTTCCGAAGTCCCAAAAGCTTCCAAGGTTTTGAAGGTCAAGTCCAAGACTCCAAAGGTGGTGTGGAAGTCTAAGAAAGACCAAGTGACTGAAGTTTCTCCATCAACAACAACTCAAGATCCCTCTAGCACAACCATAGGATCTATTACTGTTGCATTACCTTCTATTATACTTAGTGAGCCCAAGACAAGCAAGGCTTGGGTTTCCAAATGTAACTAATCATTTTCTTTGTGCAGGAACAGCTCAAGACAAACAAGAATGTCTAGATCATTGATAGTGGCTGTTCCAGGCACATGACAGGCAATAGGTCACTACTCCATAACTTTGAGAGAATTGATGGAGGACCAGTTGCTTTTGGAGGAGATGAAGGTGGTTACATTTCAGGAAGGGGCAAGGTCACAAATGGTAAGCTCAGCATTCAAAAGGTAAACTTTGTCAAGAAGCTTGGGTACAATCTTTTGAGTGTATCCTAATTTTGTGATCAGAGTCATAACATGCTCTTTACTGAGCATGAGTGCACTGTTCTCAAGCCTGAAGTGGTCATTCCTCATGAGCACATCCTGCTTAGAGCCCCCAGGAAAGGGAACATGTACAAGATGGATTTGCAAGAAACATCTCCCTCTGGAGAAGTTTCATGCTTTCTGTCTAAAGCAAATAGTGATGAGTCTTTTCTATGGCATAAAAGAATGTGCCATGTAAACTTTAAGAACATGAATAAACTAATTAAACATTATTTGGTAATTGGAATGCCAAAGAAAGAGTTTACAAGTGATGATCATTATGTTGCATGCCTGAAAGGGAAGCAACATAAGGTATCTCACAAGCCTAAGGAAAGGAACTCCATCACTACTCCCCTACACTTATTATATATGGATCTCTTTGACCCCACCAGTATAATGAGTCTAGGAAGGACCTCTTATTGTTTGGTGATCACAGATGATTTTACAAGATTCACTTGGGTTTTCTTTCTTAGAACTAAGGATGAAACCCTTGAGATTCTGAAGAATTTCATCTTAAAAATTGAGAATCAAAGTGATCACAAGGTCAAAACCATAAGATGTGATCAAGGGACTGAATTCAAGAATCAAATCCTTGATACATTTTGTGATGAAAAAGGTATTACAAGACAATATAGTGCTTCCAGGACTCCTCAGCAAAATGGTGTTGCTGAGAGGAGAAACAGGACATTAATTGAAGCGTCAAGAACTATGTTGTCTGACTCTAAACTGCCCATCACCTTCTGGGCAGAGGCAGTAAATACTGCTTGCTATGTGCAAAACAGAGTTTTAGTAGTTAAGACACATGGTAAGACTCCTTATGAACTTTGGCACAAGAGAAAACCTTTCATTGGTTTTCTCATGTCATTTGGATGTCCTTGCACCATCTTGAATACCAAAGATCAAATTGCCAAGTTTGCTTAGAAATCAGATGATGGACACTTCATTGGATACTCTTCCCAAGCTAAAGCTTATAGAGTATACAATCTCAGAACTAGAAATGTTGAGGAGTCAGCCAATGTGACTTTCAATGAACACACACCCTGTGTGGCTGGTTCTGGTCCTGATTGGCTATTTGATCTTGATTTAGTTACCAACTGTTTTAACAAATCTTGTGAGAATGTTTCAGGATTTGCAGAAAATTTAAATACAGGTGCCCTGATCCAAGATTTGAGCTAGGAAGACCTTCAACTCATACATCTTCAGCTCCAGTTGGAACTACTTCAGCAAATGAGGTTTCTATCAGCACTACAATGACAAATTCAGCTGATACATCTGGGGTGCCATCAAATTCCAGCTCAAAGGCTCCACAACCATATAAAGATACCTCAATTGTGGAAGACAACAATGGTGATGGTGAAAGTGATCAGGAATTCCTTGATGCTAATAACTACACCATAGATGACAACATCAATGATGTCACACACTCATTGGATCAAGTTAATCTTGATAAGTGTGGTGCTGTGGAGGGTGAATCATCTATGCCAGATCTAAATTTCTCAAATTTGGATCTTTCTCAACAACTTGTTGTGATCCCTCAACTAAGGATCCACAAGTCTCACCCCACCACAAACATCATTGGAGATGTTGTCACAGGGGTAAGAACAAGAGGACAAACCCATGAAGCAAATGTTTGTCTTCACTCTTGTTTCTTATCCCAGATAGAGCCAAAGAAAGTTGATGATGCTCTAAAGGATGGAAGTTGGGTTGAAGCTATGCAACAAGAGCTGCTTCAATTCAAAAGGCAAAAAGTTTGGAACCTTTGTTCTCTTTCTCATGGGAAGACTACCATTGGAACCAAATGGGTGTAGGAATAAGAAGGATGATAGAGGCATTATCATCAAGAACAAGGCAAGACTAGTTGTTCAAGGATACACACAAGAAGAAGGGATTGACTACACTGATGTCTTTGCTCCTGTAGCAAGATTAGAAGCTGTTAGGATATTCCTAGCATTTGCTGCATCCAAGAACTTCAAGGTCTTTCAACTTGATGTAAAGTGTGCTTTTCTGTATAGAGTGATTGATGAAGAGGTTTATGTCAAACAGCCACCTGGTTTTGTAGATCCTGATCATCCTGATTATGTCTGCAAGCTTGACAAAGCTTTTTATGGGCTGCATCAGGCACCCAGGAAGTAGTGTGAGACATTGTCTGAGTATCTTTGTAAACATGGATACAAGAGAGGTACTATAGATGGAACTCTCTTCATCAAAGGACAGGGAAATGACTTATTGCTAGTTTAAGTATATGTAGATGACATCATCTTTGGTTCAACTAATCCAAAGCTCTGCAAAGACTTTAAGAAGCTGATGAAAGACAGATTTGAAATGAGTGCAATGGGAGAACTCAATTTTTTTCTGGGAATTCAAGTGAAGCAAGTTGAAGATGGCATTTTCATAAGTCAGTCAAAGTATGTTCAGGACATACTCAAGAGGTTCAACATGACTGATTGTAAGATTGCTAAGACACCCATAGCCAGAAACCACTCCCTTGGACCTGATCTTGAGGGGGAGTGTGTAGATGAACATTTATACAGGGCTATGATTGGGTCTCTCATGTATCTTACAGCTAGCAGGCCTGATATCATGTTTGCTACATGTATTTGTGCAAGATATCAAGCCAACCCTAAGATGTCTCACCTCATCACTATCAAAAGGATTTTAAGATGCCTCAAAGGTGCTTCAAAACTTGGTTTATGGTATCCAAAGAATCTTGACTTCAATCTGTATGCTTATACAGATAGTGATTATGGTGGTTGCAACATGACTGTAAAGTCTACATCTGGGGAATGTCAATTCCTTGGTGGAAGGGTTGTCTCATGGTAATGCAAGAAACAATCCTGTGTGTCTGCATCAACTGCTGAGGCTGAATACATTGCTGCTGCAAGTTGCTATGCTCAAGTGCTTTGGATTCAAAATCAGATGCTAGACTATGGATTTAACTTCAAGGAGACCCCTATCCACATAGACAACAACAGTGTTATCTTTATCACTGAGAACCCTGTGCAGCACTCAAGGACCAAACACATCAATATCAGGTATCATTTAATAAGAGATAACTATGAAAAGGGATTAATTAAACTAGTCAAAGTTCATATAGATGAACAATATGCTGATCTGTTTACAAAAGCTTTTGATGAACAGAGATTTAAATATCTAATATCAGCTATTATTAACTTTGAGTAGATCTTTCTTAAAACTAATTCTAATTATTTCTTAAAATATGTGTCCTAAGTTGTCAGTTCATCACTTTCATAAGCTCATGTTTTCTTTGGATATAAAATCCTTTTTGAAGACTTTCCTTAGATTCTTGAAAATTTTCTGATCCTTCGGAAGATATATTTTTATCTTCGGAAGAAAATCCTGTCTTCAAAATAAATAACTGTCTAAGAAATTTAACCTTCGGAAGAAGTCTAAATCTATCTTCCGAAGCTTAAATCCTTGTCTCAGACACTTATTTGTTTTTAAGAACTTTTTCCTTCCGAAGCAAAATTAACTCTCGGAAGCATTGTTGTTTTATATACAAAGCATTCAAGTGTTTATTTCTCTTCAGAAGCAAAATTTTCAAGACTCTCAGGAAAATCTTCCGAAGTCATGTTAGCTTCGGAAGCTTTTTCATTAAAACTTCCGAAGATAATTTACCTTCGGAAGCTTTTCGAATTCCAAGAAAACTACTTTTTGAGCAAAAGTAAACTACTTTTTCAGAGGTGGGACCGACTTTCGGATTTCAAAGTTTATCCTCTTTCATTAACTTTGGTTCAAATCCCTTTTCACATAAATACCCAACGGTTCCCCCTCTTCCTCACTATCTTCTTCAATTCCACTATTCCTCAAACCTAATTCCCAAAACCGCCTTTGCTTTCTACCTTTCTTCAACCTTAAGCTTCTCAAATGGCCAACCTTAACCGCAGAAACAACCCAGATTTCTCCATGCAACTTCACAGGCAACACAGCCAGGTTGCTCTGTTAAGCTCTGAGAAAGATGAAAGTTTCTCAGAGATTTGCCAATTCTTAACTCTATCAAATTACTTCACCTCCATAACCATTGATCCTACTCTGTATGAGGATCATCTGCTTGAATTTTGGAAGACCTGCCAAGAGGTCATCATGATGGGGAGAAGGCACTGTCTGCCACAGTGCAAGGGAGGACAATCTTCATCACTCCGGCCATCATCAACACTCATTTGCAGCTGGATGATGAAGAACGTGAGTTGTCCTTCCCAAAGGAAGCTGTCAATCATTCCTTTGAGCAGATGGGCTATGAGGAAAATTTCTCTGTAAAGACCTTCAGGAAAGGGAAGGTCTCATCCCAGTGGAAATACCTACTCCATGTGGTTATCCACAGCTTGTCAAACAAGCATAGAGGGTGGGACCAGATTCCTGAGGATCTCTCCTTCATAGTGCATGGAATGGTTCAAGGGGTCAAGTTCGGGTACTCTCAATTTGTTTATACCAATTTACTTGCAAGCTTGGACTCCTTAGAGTATTACATGTTTCCTAGATATGTTCAACACATTCTCAACTGTGAACTGGGCTCACAGTTGAGGGAAACAGATAATATTCTTAAATTGGGACAGATGAAGCCCGACATCTTTAAAATCATGAAGAAGCCAACTGTAGGCTTCTCAGGGGTAGAAACAGCCCTTGTCCCCAAAATGTTAGAGCTCATAGCTCAAGGTGACAACCTAGCAAAACAAACTAGTGTTGAACCCACACCTTCTACCTCTTTACCACTAAAAAGGCCTGAAGTAACCCTCACCTACCAAAGAAAATCCAAACGAACCCCTGCTCAAGCTATTGAGTCTGTGCAGGTCCCCATATACTCACCTTTACAGGAGGAAGTGGATACTAGAGCTCCCACTTCCCCTGAGGAGCAAACCACTCCCATCTCTTCAACTATCAGGGCTGAGGTTCCTCATGCTCACCCTGATGAGCTCACAAGCCCAGCAGCCTTAAGCCTTCACTCTGAGTCTCAACACTCAAGTGAACAACCTTCAGGGGACAGTTACCATCCCCAGCCTTTAGATCTAAATCAACCCATTCCCAACCTATCCTTCTATACTGATAAAGACTTAGGATTCAGTGAGTACCATGAGTCTCTCTTCTCTTCCCCTACTCAAAGAGAGATGAGTACTCCTGAGTCTCCTATAACTGAGGTGGACACTTCTGAACCTGTTCAGAATGTCCATATGGAAGAGGCTCTTACTTCTGCAAGTGATTACATTATATAGACCTCAACCATGGCAACTCAGCCCACTGACATCTCAACTGAGATTGCTAGTGAGCAGAGGAAAACCAGCAGCCAAGAACCTCCAGCTGGTGGTGAGAGAGAGGACTTTGGTCCAATCATCTCATCCCCCAATGATTCTTCTGATGAAGAAGAGGGGAATTTGAGACTAAAGGTGCAAAAACAGTCAAAAACATGCTCCTATTTAGTCTCTAAGGTCAGTCACCTTGAATCTCAGGTGACTTCCTTACACAACAGGGTCAATGATCAGCAACTTCAGATTTCATATCTTAAGGAAAAACTAGCTGGGAGACCTTTAAGAAGAGCTCAACCAGGAACACAAGAACCTGTGGAAGTGATTGATTTATCCTCCAGCTCACCTATGCAAGTGGGTGATGCTACCAAAAAGGGGGAGAAAGTCATTGCAGCCACAGAACCTGGGAGTTCTTCACAGAGAATGGATATAGAGGACTCACCATCCTCACTTGCAATTGTGCATTCTCAGCAACTTCCTCAAGTTCACATTAATGTGGACTCTATAGACTCTATCATCAGGAGTCTCTTTGAAGAAGGTATACCAAGGGTTGTGTCATCTCCACCTCAAAGAACTTCAAACTACATCATAAGGTGGAGGTATGATGCTGATAGAAGAACCCTTATTCTTCACAGAGTTCAAGGGCAACAAGAAGTATTTGACTTTCAAAGTTTGAACTTCTATGAAAGTTTGGATCTAGTCAATATTCCACTTGTCAATCCAAGCAACTCAAGACAAGCTGACAGATTGGCTCAAAGAATCCAAGACAGGATCACTGCAGAGTTTAGCTTAAGAAGGAGATTTAGGCAATCAGGCAATGTCATCGGTCAACTGGATGTTGAGGTGGACCCTAACATTAGCTTCATAGGGGAAACCTTGACTGAAGGCCAAGTGGCAGAACCTGAGACCCCTGTCTCATCATCATCAACTGCTGCAGAGATTCACATTCCCTCTGAGACACCTGCTGGTGAAGGTGTTTCTCAGCCTCTCTCTGGCCAGAACATGGATGCTACACCAAGCAATGAAGGCCACACCTCTATCCACCCTGAGTCACAAAGGTTTGTTGGTGACAAAGGGAAAAGGATTTTGACTCCTGAGGAAATTGAGGAGGAAGAGAGAGAGAGAGAGGAAGAGGAAGCTAAGGGGAGAAAGTTCCTCTGGGTCTTCAAGTTTTATGCAAGCTGCAATCAGGGCTGCCCCCAGACCAAATACTCAAGATGATGAGTTGAGGGCAGTCAGGATTACTTACATGCAGACCAGGAACTATGACATTGATGAAATCATTTCTCTCTCCTTAGAACAACTAAATGAACTGGCCGACATGGAAGTGTCAAGAGAGATGAAAGAAAAAGAGGATACAAGGTTACTTCTCCAATTCAAAAAGGAGAAGAGACAGAAAAGACTCTACAAGCATGCTCCTACTCTCTCCCCGGTTCAAGAAAGCCCTGTACAAGAAGATGTGGTTCAACAAGAACCTCAGGTAGACAAAGAAGAAGATAGGATTAAAATGATCAACTACCTGAGTGCCACAGGCTTCTACAGGCAGATGCACTTCTTCCCTTGTCCTATGACTTTGTTGAGTTTGAGTACTTAAAAAAACTTGAGCTTGAGTTAGTCAAGGAAAGAAAGACAACTAAGAAGAAGCTAAGGGAAGAAGATGCAAAGTCAAGAGCCATCATCCAAAAGAGTATGAAGAAGTCTGCTGACAGACAAAGGATGATGAGCTTCTTGAAGCTGTATGGATTCTCCGGAAGGAGACTTGGCCCTATGTCTCTATCCACAATGGATGAGCATATAAGGTAATCAAGCAGAAGATCAAGAGTGGAGAGCTGATTGACTTACACTATCTTCCAAGTCAAGTTCCACCTAAAGTGGAGGTTAAGGTTGAACAACCTGAGACAACACAACCTGGACCTCCTGCTGAGCCTCAGCAAGCTTCATCTTCTGATCCACAGCAGGGTCAAACTTCCTCTCTTTCTGAACCTGTGAGGGAGGAACACCCAACTGAGAAAGATAAGGATGATCAACAAGGTGCTGTAGACCAGTCTTCTCAGTTAAAGTCATCTAAGAGGAAGAAGAGGATGGCTTCTAAACCAAAGTCTAAGAAGAAGAAGCCTGAATCATCTATCTCTACATCTCAGGCTGAGTCAGATCAACCTGAGGAAATGCATGAAGAGGCAGCCCAATCAACTCCAATACAAGTGGCTCCTCTTGCAGCTGAGACACCCATCTTATCCTGGACCTTCTCTACCAATCCAGAAAGATGGCATGTAATCAGAGGTCAAGGTGTTGAGAATGTCTATACATGGCAAGACATAATCAATTTACCTTTGCATGATCTCTTTGAGATGAGAAGATACTATGAAAGTCTGAATGATCCTAACCATCTAATGAAGAAGGGTATGGTCATGATTGTGCTGAAGACTACTAACATCTGAAGATCTTCTAAATGTTTGGTATCATCAGCCTAAAGGGAGTTTGTAAGGATTCCTTTAAGTCTGATGCAAACCAAAACATCCAAAGTCTCTCTGCAAGTAATGCACTAAGAACTGAAGTAGAATTACTTCGGAAGTTTTACACCATACACTAGAAATATTCTAAGTGTAAAATCTTCCGAAGCCAAGACCAATATCTTCCAAAGCCAAATATGAAGTCTTCCGAAGCCTCAGAGACAAAGTCTTCCGAAGCTTCATCCTATGAAGACAGATTTCTTCCGAAGACTTTTAGTAACATGCTTTATCTGATGTACTGTTCCATAAAGTTGGACACCTTTCCGCTGCATCTCTGTAAAGTCACCATCTTTCATGAGTTGGTGAAAAGGTACATGCTTTTGGTAACTGTACAATGAGGTCTTGAGTCTGTAACCTTCTACTTTATGTACTTTATCCTTTTTGTAATAGATAAGGATGTGAGCTATGGCATGTCATAGTCACAAGGTCAAAAGGCAGATATGCCTTTTGATTCTACAATTGATTTTGTTTGTGTCTAGTCAATTGTATCCAGCTGGCTTTCAAAGTATAGCCGGCTGTAGGTTGTAGTATAAGTATTTCATGTTCTAGTATCTCTCTTTATTCTTTGTAACACTTGTAATAGAACTTGAGAAAGCAATATACTGCATCCTTGAAACCCAAATCTCTTGTTCTGTCTCTTTATCTTGTGTTCTTTGTATCATTATTATGGTTATCCAGTTTACTGTTTGATCAAGTTTGGTTAATCTCCTCTTTGTGTTGTTGTGTTGTAATTGTTAAGCCCTTAACCGGTCCTGCAAAATCTATGACTAACAAGTTTAAGAACTTATATATGTGTTTAACATACATATATAACCAACACTTTAGTTATGAACCACCAAAGCTATTTACAAACCTCATGAACACTTGATTTTCAATCAAAAATCAGTAAGAAAGAAATTTGTAACAGAAAGTTTGAAAATTTTATAAAAACCAAGGATTTAAATAAAAACAAAGGATTTAAAGGGTTACAAAGGATTTAAAGGGTTGAAATATGTGTTATTTCATGATTTACTTAATAAGTTAGAATAAATATTTAAATGACTATGATTGTGGGAATAAAATTTAAAAAGTTGTTAGAAAATATTGAAAATGATAACCTGGAAATTATGGAATAATTATATAGGATATATTAATTTATATGATTAAATTAAGGAAATAGAAGAAAAATACCAACCAGGAGATCTGGAATTAATAAAAATCTGGAAAATTTATATGATGACTCTAATATTATATTTGAATTACAGAATAAATTTAGTGAATTAATTCACTAGTATTATAAAGTTTCATATTTTAGAATAATTAATAAGAAGAAAATCGAAAGTGATAGCAAAACAGTAGGTTAAATCATGAAAATTTTACATAAAATATGACATACTAAATGAGACACTTTGTATAAATTTCAGAATATTTAGAGATACATAGCTATTTCCGTCATTTATAAATTTGGTAATTTTCGGACAATAACAGCTACTGTTTAGAAATTTTAGAAATATGGATATAAATGTTGAAATTTAAAGAAATGAGATCTTATTCTAACAAATAATTATTTTATAGGAAATTTTTGACTTATTGCTGGAAATAAGGTAAGTAACATAGTCACTTTTTGGTTTATAAATTTTTGAGGAAAAGCATATTGTCTGTTATTGAAATTGATGCTAATATAAATGTAAATTTTGATAAGTTACTGTCATTTTGACACAACCATTAATTCGGATGAGAAACCGTCAAATAAAATAGATAGCGCTACTTAGGAATATGTCATCTTGCATATGCTGGGTGAGGGTATGTATGTTATATTATTTGATTCTGTGATTTGCATTGTGACAGTTATGAATCACTTGGCATATAAGTAGGTTTGGTTGTGAGTTTGTTTATGTTGCATCAATTAAAAGAAATTATGTTATTAAATAAACTTATGTTCTCACCAACTTTATATTAACTGTTTGAGTATGCTTTTTCAGGTTATCAGAATGTTTTATAATTTCGTTTACACGTTCAACTTGTTCAATGAATGGTACGACTACATAGAACAGTTGTGCATTTGGGTGATAGTAGATCTAATGGATTTCAGCCTCTTGTGGATGTTCACGTCCATTACTAGCTAAAAGATAATATGAAATGATTATGATATATCTTTTGACTTAGGATTACTTATTAATGTAAAAGTCTAATTATTAGACAATTTTTGTATTTTGTAATCCTATTGATATAATCAATGAAAGTTATGTTTAGTTAAATTGTTATGATTGTATGTTATTATAATCAATGTGTTTTGAACCAAGAAGTCACACCCAAACATTTCATGCTTCCGCCGGGATATGACATAACATATACATATATATAGTAACATTTTCTATCTCCTCCACATGACCATTTCATGTAAAGATTTTTCATATTTCCCGCTATTAAGACCATAAATTACATATTTCCTCGAAGCAGAAAATCAATTACACATTTTCCATTCCTAATATAATATATATATATATATATATATATATATATATATATATATATATATATATATATATATATATATATATATAACATATTTATTTATTTAATTAAAATTAACCTATCAAATTACAAAAATTATCTTGCTTTTTCTAAGAGATTTTTGCGTATGAACGTTTTATTATTATAATTGATTTAAACTTTGATAAACTTTTACTTGAGGAACTATGTGTTTGATGTTCTTAGGAAGTAAAATATG
>CM046043.1:9751462-9946462 GCA_025215565.1 Flaveria ramosissima | reverse complement strand
AGTTTATCGTTTGCATGAGCTTTTGAATTTAAAATGTAATGCAAACTGTAGATTGCTGATCGACGGTTTGGAAGGACACACCTAGCAGTATACGGGCCCAAGTGGGCCCAGAAGAAGGAAAGGTCATAATGGTGGTCGATACAGCAGAACTATGCTACAAGATTGTCCTATATTTGGGAGCCAAAAGAATTTGAAACAGAAAGACAAATGAAGCTTAATCTTTAGAACTTAAATGAAGGTACGGGGGCATGATTGTATTCCTAGTAAAGTAGGAAACCAGTTTGGTTAAAACCGGTAGCAGTGAACCAGTAGATATACTTTGAGTTATAGGAGGGCAGCCTACTTTGGTTCTCTTCCCACGAGACAAGAAAAGAAATATGCGTGTCTACAACTCGATATATCATAAATCTTAGTCATACTTCAAGAATCAAGATTCGTGATACTTTTATATGATACGTGCTTTTCATCTTTTCTCTGCAATGTTAACTTGATCTAGATTTTTTTGAGAAAATTAAGGCTCAGGATCATATAGTGTTTATTTTATCTCTTATCTTTTACCTTTTATCTGATAACATCTCTAAAAGAATGAAAAAGTGCAACGGATGCACACACCTCACCTTCCCTGCTTAACTCTGTGTGTATGTGTGTGTGTGTTTCGCCTACTTCTATATCAAAGGGAAGAAGATGCATTATCTTGATGCCACAAGCACCATGGTTGTTGTAAGTTTATCATCATCCATACTTTTTGACTACCCAAAGTTTCATATCGGAAAAGAATCTAGATGGGTGATTCGGTCAAAAGAGGAAGAAAGATTCATTAAAAGGAACAACAGAGTGGTTTCTGGGGCACTTGTATCAGTTGGGTTTGGTTCTTTTTTCTTTTTTCCTGTTATGCAGCGCTTCCACAGTTACACGGCATGCACTTGCACCCACTGCAAGTGTCGATAAAAGGAGCAATAGGAAAGCATGAAGGGCCGGCTCTTAATTACGAGAACAAAAGAAGAGTGCCAAATGGCCCTGATCCTATTCACAACAGGTATGCAAGCATATGCATTTTCAAGTTATTTTCGTTGTGTTATTAAAAGTATACAGTAGAACCTCTATAATTTAATACTCGATAAATTAATAACCTCGGTAATATGAATAATTTGTCCGGTCCCAACTTGGGATTAGTATAAAATTGGACCCCAATCGATAATATAATAAGATAATAATTTTTTTGAAATCCCAATGTAAATATATTGGTCCCAGCAAAACTATAAATTAATAATTACTAAAATATTCCAAAATTCTAGGATTGTCTAGTAGAAAATGAATCTATAGCCACTTGTTTTTTTATCATTAGAAATTTTATAGTGATCAATCTATATCTATGTACATTGAACTTGACAAGTTCACTAATGTGTGAATGTGAATGTATATGAGAATTTTAAATGTAAAGTGAACGGATATGGAAATTTTAAAGGTCGATGTATTAATTTAAGAGTTGCTCACGAATATAAGCCAACTCTTTAAATTAATAATTTATTAATTTATCGATATAATAATATCTCGGTCCCAACATCATTAATTTATAGAGGTTTTACTGCATTTAGTACTTTTAATGAAAATGCGTATTCTATGAGTGTATTTTTACCAGATTTGTTTGTTTGTAATCATAATACTTAGTTAAGTTCTACTTTCAATCTGTATACATTTGAAAGCACTCGTGTTGCTATAATATTGTAAATGATTTTTTGTCGAATACCATACGAAGAGAAGTTTACCATGTTAAAGATGATAAAAAGTAAAACATACAAGGTGTTTGGTTTGAGCTCATGAGTGGGGATTTCTAACACTTGGCAAAGGGGTTGGGTTTTGGGAATTAATTCTCATCCCCCATTCAACCCTGCAATCAAACTCATAATCATAGTGATTGCTTACTGCTAAAAAAATGCTCTGGTAAAGTTTTTATGTGATGATTTTATGTGCATTCGTATGTCTAATTTTTGTACTTCACGGTACTATTATGTTTTTTGTTTAGGAACAACATACAACCGCTTGAACGAGCTTAAGATTGGCTTGGAAGACTTTGTATACATGTTGATCGTGGTAGACTAGCATCCCCCGCCACTAATGTATCCACCTGATACAATCTAAGATCAAATTAGATTGAAGTGGTGAGAGTTATAGCTGCAGTTGATCGAACAATGAACAACCATGGATTTACCAAATAGAGAAGCAAAACCCACCAGTAACATGTAGAAAATTTAGACTTCTTGTTTTGTCTTCCTTGTTGTTCTTACCAGTAATTCAGAAGCTTTTTCTCTTATCTTATTGCTTCTCTATTCGGTAAATCCATGGCCGTTCATTGTTCGATCAATTACAGCTATAACTCTCACCATTTCAATCTAATTTGATCTTAGATTGTATCATTTGTATCAGAGCCTCCATCCTTGGAGCTCTATTTCCGCATCGTCCTTGCAAATGACACGTCGAATGGAAACTTCAAATTGAGGAACAAATGATATTTTTCCTCAATTTGAACAACAATTGAAGGAATGTTTCCAATCAATTGCTGAAAACCGCAAAGTTCACGAGAAATCGATGGCCACCATTGTCATCACCCCGCGCCTCTAACATCGCCACCCCGGCCTACCTGTTGGTGCTGCCGCTGCCACCACCAACCTGTTGGTTCAGGCCCTTCTTAAAATACACACTCAACACGCACGTATGTATCTTTGTGTTTAACTGCTTGAACTACTTTGACAAATTAAACTCTAATAAAACATATGAAATAAACGTAAAGAATATAGGATTCTTCTGCTGCAAGTTTGGAACCAAATCTGACCCGTATTCAAAAAACGTGACTCGTCTAACCCGTGAACTAATCTAATTAACCCAACACAACCAGTTGTCGCCACAACCATCGTAGTCTGCCAGCCACCTGCACCACCACCATCGAAAGTGGAGGCGACAACTAAGGTGGCGAGGGCGATAACAGGAGTGCTGGTGACCGGCGGCAGGAGGTGCTGGGGGCTGTGGTGTTGGTGATGATGGCGGTGACGATGAGGGTAAGGTAGTGGTGACATGGGAGGTGAAGCTGCGAGTCTGGGTTGGCAAATGCAATAACGGTGAGTGGTCAGCGATTCCAATTCCTTTGGTTGGATTCCCTTAGGGGGCGTCTTGTAAGGCCCCGTTCCCGGGACGCTTACGGTTGGTCATTCATCGCACATAAAACATATAATTACATTACATTAAGAAATCATTGCAGCGGAAACTTTCAAAATGACATCACGTTTCATTATAATTACTTTTGCCAAATAATACATCATTATCCGGTTACAAAATTCATGTTTGCATTACATCACAAAAGCTATATAATTGGATGCCATCCCAAAAGAGCCGAGTAGCCTTGCCGTGCCATCCTCAGCAATCATTTACCTGCCAACTGGAAAATGCAATAAAAGTCAGCGTTGCTGAGTGAGTTCTAGTTTTAATAATAAAACATACTTTACTTTCATTTAAAACCATTCCCTTATCATGCGATCATGCAACATACGTATATACAGATAATATCATTATTATCTTTCATCTCATTCATTATCTTCCATTCTTTTCGTTCATTCTGTCTTCCGAGTCTTTTGCGACAACATGGTCGCTCACCTCAATGGCAATCTCAATGATTGCTCGCTATCCGAGTCTTTTGCACCCCTAAGGTTGCTCACCCCAATTGCCCATCACGATAGCAAGCTATCCGAGTCTTTTGCAACAACAAGGTTGCTCACCCCAAGGCAACATCACGATAGCTCTTACTCGAGTCTTTTGCAACGGCGAGGTTGCTCACCTCATAGGCAATCTAAACGATTGCACTTCATCCGAGTCTTTTGCAACACAAAGTCGCTCACCCCAATAATATGCTTGCAAGCCTTTCTTTCGTTCATTCATCATTCTTTAATGCATGCATTCTTACTTCATGTTCCTCTTTCATTATCTTTCGCTTTACATTACATAATACTTCATTCATTCATTCATTCATTCATTCATTCATTCATTAATAGGACATGTAAAGCCACAAGAAAGATAAGCATACATCATATAAGGAACATCCATACACATCCATCATCATCATACAGGGCAACATCATACATACATAACATGGACGAACATGCAACATCATCATCATCATCATCATGCCCTACATGCCCTCTAAGGCCATAATCGTCCTCTTACATGCTCTTACGAGCTACTTTACGTCAATACTTACATCTGCACCTTTCCCCCGAAGGCCAGAAGTCAAACTACACATTCCTTCGAGTGCAACAGCCCTATTCGGGCGTATGGACACTCTTCAGTCGCATGGCCTCCATGCGACTGAACATCATGCGACTGGACTCATGCGGATGGACATCTATGCGAATGAACATCCAATCGTGCGTATGGACCTCGTGCGAATGGGATTACTGCGAATGGACACCTATGCGACTAACCTCATGCGAATGGACTCATGCGACTAAGCATCTATGCGACTGAACCCTCAGTCGTTCAACCCTCATGCGACTGGACTCTCAGTCGTGCGACTGAACCCCAATCGTGCGAATGACCTTCAATCGCCCTCATTCGGCCGTATGGCCTTCATTCGGTCGCCTAGCCCTAGCTGATGCAGAATGGAGTTCATCCCGAACCCAATCTGCCATTTTCGACCTCCAAGCTCATCCAAACCCATTCTAAGCCTAAATCAACCCTCCTGGACCTTAGGAATGCATACCCTAACCCCATACAAGCACACACAAGCCCGAAATCATGCTCTAAACACATCATACACATCACACCCAAATGGGTCAAACACACACACTTGTAAAAACGGGTTTTGAACACTTTCCAGCCCTAAAATCAGTTGAAAACAAGTAAAAGTGGGGTCCTAGAACTCACAAAATCGAGCACAAAGACAAGAGCTTCGATTTGGCTTGCCACTCGACGGATTTGGACACCCGAATCACCCGAATCAACCCTTTTCTCCCTTTTTCTCTTCTTTCTCTCTTCTCTCTTCTTTGTGAACTGAATTTTGGTGTGTGTGGGGAGAGTGGGCTGCCCTCTCCCTACACATACCACCACATCTCCCAATTTTTCTTCGTTGGCGAGTTTGGTCCCTCGACTTTGGACTTTATTTCTTTTCTTTCTTCGCCGGCTTCAAAATGATAAATTTCCGGGTGTTACAAGTCCACCCCCCTTAAATAGGTTTCGTCCCCGAAACCTGTCATTCCTCGAACAAACGTGGATAATGCTGTCTCATTTCTTCCTCAGCCTCCCACGTTGACTCGGATCCCTTCCTGTGCTTCCACTGTACACGCACTAGAGGAACCACTTTATTCCTTAGCCTTTTCTCCTTGCGATCGATGATTGCCACTGGTTGCTCCACATAATTGAGCCGTTCATCTACTTCGATATCCTCCAATGGAACAATCATATCCTCATCTGCTAAGCACTTCCTTAGATGAGATACATGGAATGTCGGGTGAATTCCACTTAACTCATCTGGCAACTCCAGTCTATAGGCCACCTCTCCTACTCGAGCAATGATTCGGAAAGGACCTATATACCTGGGACTCAACTTGCCCCGCTTTCGGAAACGAATGATACCCTTCCAAGGTGAGACCTTCAACATAACCCGGTCACCCACCTGGAACTCAATCGGCCTGCGCCTTTTATCAGCATACGACTTCTGTCTGTCTTTGGTTGCCTTCATGAAGGCTTTGATCTTCTCAAGCTTCTCAGTCGTAGCCTCGATTACCTCGACGCTTCCCAATTCCTTCTGACCAATATCACCCCAACAAACGGGCGTTCTGCATCTCCTACCGTATAGCATCTCATATGGGGGCATGCCAATGCTGGCATGATAACTGTTGTTGTATGAGAATTCGGCTAACGGTAGGTGGTCGTCCCAACTTCCACCAAAATCAATCACACATGCCCGAAGCATGTCTTCCAGCGTCTGGATGGTCCTTTCCGACTGACCATCAGTCTGGGGATGATAAGCCGTGCTAATATGTAACCTCGTCCACATAGCATCGTGGAACTTCTTCCAGAATTTAGATGTAAACCGGGTGTCGCGATCCGACACAATAGACACCGGCACACCATGACGAGTCACAATCTCCTTGATGAACAGATCAGCCAACCTCTCCGATGAATATGTCTCGCGGATCGGTAGGAAGTGAGCACTCTTCGTCAAGCGATCAACTATCACCCATATGGCATCGTACCCTTTCGGGGTACGCGGTAGCTTTGTAACGAAATCCATGGTGATGTGCTCCCACTTCCATTCCGGTATATCCAAAGGTTGTATCTTCCCATACGGCTTTTGATGTTCGGCCTTCACCTGTAAGCAAGTAAGGCACTTACTCACATACTCCACCACATCGCGCTTCATGCCCGGCCACCAATAATCTTTCTTCATATCATGATACATTTTCGTGGCACCAGGATGAATGGAGTACCGAGTCTTGTGAGCTTCATCCATTATCTTCACCCGTAGATCCCCAAAACGAGGAATCCACACACGATCAAATTGGGTTCGAACACCGAGCGTGTTTTCACCCAATTCTCCAACCAGACCTCTCATTCTTTCAGAGTTAAGATGATCTTCTTTCAATGCCTCATCTTGAAACCCTTTAACCTGCTTCATTACATCAGAGGTCATGATCAACTGATAGGCTTTCACCCGAATCGGCTCGGGCCTCTCCTTCCGGCTAAGGGCATCAGCCACCACGTTGGCCTTGCCCGGATGGTAGTGGATCTCACAATCATAATCCTTTATAAGTTCCAACCACCGCCTCTGCCTCATGTTCAGATCCTTCTGCTCAAAGAAGTACTTCAGACTCTTGTGGTCAGTGAATATGGTGCACTTCGTCCCGTAGAGGTAGTGCCTCCAAATCTTCAATGCAAAGACCACGGCTGCCAGCTCCAAGTCATGAGTAGGATAATTGACCTCATGAACTTTCAACTGTCGGGATGCATACGCTATGACCTTTCCTCTCTGCATTAACACGCACCCCAACCCCGAGTAAGAAGCATCGGAATAAACCACCAGATCTTCACTTCCATCGGGTAATGACAGAACAGGAGCTTGAGTCAATCTCGCCTTCAATTCTTCAAACGCCTTCTCTTGAGCTTGACCCCATACGAACTTCACATCTTTTCGGGTCAGCTTAGTCAGTGGAGAAGCAATCTTAGAGAAGTCTTGGATGAATCTTCTATAGTAGCCCGCCAAACCCAAGAAACTGCGAATCTCGGATGGCGTCTTTGGTGACTTCCATTGCATAACCGCCTCCACTTTCGCCGGGTCCACCATAATCCCGTCGGGATTCACCACGTGACCCAAGAACTGAACTTCGCGCAACCAGAACGCGCACTTGGCGAATTTTGCATACAACTTCTCCCTCCTCAGCGTCTCTAGAACCTCCCGAATGTGTCCGGCGTGCTCTGCTTCGCTCCTCGAATATATCAGGATATCATCAATAAACACAATCACTGATTTATCCAGCATGGGCCGACACACACGGTTCATCAAATCCATAAAAGCAGCTGGCGCGTTGGTCAAGCCAAAGGACATGACAAGAAACTCGTAGTGACCATAGCGCGTTCGGAAAGCTGTTTTAGGAATATCTTGCTCCTTCACCTTCAACTGATGGTAACCAGATCGAAGATCTATCCTTGAAAACCAACTGGCACCCTGAAGCTGATCGAACAAATCATCTATCCTCGGTAAGGGGTATCGGTTCTTTACTGTCAACTTATTCAGCTCGCGGTAGTCGATGCACATCCTCATACTACCGTCCTTCTTCTTTACAAACAGGACCGGAGCACCCCAAGGAGAGATACTCGGTCTAATGAACCCCTTATCAAGTAACTCCTGCAATTGCTCCATCAACTCCTTCATTTCGGTCGGAGCTAACCGATACGGTGCCTTGGCAACAGGTTGGGCACCCGGTATCAGATCAATCTGAAACTCAATCTCCCTGTCAGGTGGCACTCCTGATAAGTCTTCTGGGAATACATCTGGAAAGTCACACACAACCGGTACATCGGCTAGTTGTGGTGATGGCGTATCCACATCCTTTACATAGGCCAAGTAGGCACTACATCCACGCCTCATACACTTTCCCGCCACCGCCATCGAGATCACTTTCGGAATCGTAGTAACCCGATCACCATACACTGTCACTGAACTACCGTCAGGCGCCAACAACTGAATCATCTTCTTGCGACACACAATGTTCGCCTCGAAGTCCGCTAACCAATCCATCCCAAGAACCAAGTCAAAACCACCTAAGGTCATCACAAACGGTCTAACAGGAAACTTATGACCCTCGAGCTCCACATCACAATTCTCTATCATCTCCGAAATCCTGGTAGACTTACCTATGGCAGTTTCTACATCGAAGGGCGCGTCAACACATCGACTACTAACAGGCAGCTTAGCACAAAAAGCAGCAGAAATAAAACTCTTACTAGCACCCGAATCAAATAACACAGAAGCTAAAGTTTGGTTCACCAGAAACGTACCGGACACGACATCAGGGTCCGTTCTAGCTTCCTCCTGTGTCATGGTGAATGCCCTGGCGCTCGCCCTCGGCCCATCACCTCCCGTCCTCTTTGCCCCTGAACTCTCAGCCCTCGGCTTCTTACAATCTTTGAGCATGTGACCCTCTTCGCCACAGTTAAAGCATCGGACCGCACGACAGTCCTTTGCCATATGCCCCGCCTTTCCACACCTGAAGCACAAGTTCGATCCAAACCTGCACTCCCCGCTGTGCTCCCGTCCACATTTGCCACACCTTCTCGATCCCGCACTTGACATAACCACACGGCGATCATCCACCCGTGTCTTCTTATTACCCATCGAGGCATTGCCCCGACCAAATCTCTTCCCCTGCCAGCCTCGTTCACCACCGCTCTTTCTGCCACCATCAGTCACCACCACCGTCCTCTCATCATACAATCTTCCCGCCAAATCCACCGCCGACCTAAACGTGCTCGGCCGGGCGGCGATCATGTGCCTGCGAATATCCGCTGGCAAACCTTGTATATACCTCTTGATCTTTCGGGACAGAGGTGTCACTTGATCCGGCACCAGACGTGCCATCTCGTTGAACTTCGTGGTGTACTGTTGATGTGTCATGGTTCCCGCCTCCAGTTGTAGAAACTCCCTCTCAACCTTATCCATTTCCCGATGAGGACAAAACTCCTCGATCACCATCTTCTTCAGTTCGGGCCACCTCATTCGCCCGATCGCCCGATTACCCTCTGCTTGGACAATGTTGTCCCACCAGCATAGTGCCGAGTCCACGAAGGAGTGGGTGGCAAACTTGACTTTCTGATCTTCTCGGCACTCGCTGATATCGAGAACAGCCTCCATTTCTCTCACCCATCGGTGAGCAGCGGCAGCATTGCCGTTACCGTCGAAAGTAGGGGGCTTGCACCTCATAAACACCCCGTAGTTACAGCCTCGTGCCACCTCCCGCACAGGCTCCTCTTCCTCTTCCTCCTCATTATCGGAGAAAATCGTTTCAGGCTCCGGTTGCTCCCCCGAGGCCCGGTTTCTCTCCTTCCTTTCCCCTTCCTTCACAGCCTTGATGACTTCGGTCACCACAGACGGTAAGATTGTCTGCATGACCTGGTGTACTTCCTCCACGACAGCCTCTTTTACTGAGGCCCTCAAGTTCGCACTCTCATCCCCAGCTTCTGGATGAGGAGTCTCAGGTTCTGCAGGAACCTCTTTCTCAGCTCTAGGCCTTCCTCTTTTAGGGCGTGGTTCAGCAACAGGGCCATCACGGCCTCCACCCCTAGAAGCTCTAGAAGATCTACCACCAGCCATTCTCTAACACACTGAAAGATTCAAACACCAACACGGTCATTCAAGGAAACAACTCAGTTTATGTCAAGTATAGTAAGTCCCTAATTACAGTGGCCAGTTGTGATTAGCCACTTACTGTACTCTTCATACCCCAAGTATTACCTGTCCTGACTACATCAGTATTCAAATCTACATACAACACATAACATGTACCATGCGCACATAAACCGGTTAACTTTAAGAAAATACCTGATGGCACGCAGCTACTCAGTTTGGCATCCCATTCCCCATTCGTCCCATTCTCAGTTTAAGTTAAGGTTTATTTTGAAAATTTACCCATTTCACTTAAACTTTGGCTCTGATACCAACTTGTAAGGCCCCGTTCCCGGGACGCTTACGGTTGGTCATTCATCGCACATAAAACATATAATTACATTACATTAAGAAATCATTGCAGCGGAAACTTTCAAAATGACATCACGTTTCATTATAATTACTTTTGCCAAATAATACATCATTATCCGGTTACAAAATTCATGTTTGCATTACATCACAAAAGCTATATAATTGGATGCCATCCCAAAAGAGCCGAGTAGCCTTGCCGTGCCATCCTCAGCAATCATTTACCTGCCAACTGGAAAATGCAATAAAAGTCAGCGTTGCTGAGTGAGTTCTAGTTTTAATAATAAAACATACTTTACTTTCATTTAAAACCATTCCCTTATCATGCGATCATGCAACATACGTATATACAGATAATATCATTATTATCTTTCATCTCATTCATTATCTTCCATTCTTTTCGTTCATTCTGTCTTCCGAGTCTTTTGCGACAACATGGTCGCTCACCTCAATGGCAATCTCAATGATTGCTCGCTATCCGAGTCTTTTGCACCCCTAAGGTTGCTCACCCCAATTGCCCATCACGATAGCAAGCTATCCGAGTCTTTTGCAACAACAAGGTTGCTCACCCCAAGGCAACATCACGATAGCTCTTACTCGAGTCTTTTGCAACGGCGAGGTTGCTCACCTCATAGGCAATCTAAACGATTGCACTTCATCCGAGTCTTTTGCAACACAAAGTCGCTCACCCCAATAATATGCTTGCAAGCCTTTCTTTCGTTCATTCATCATTCTTTAATGCATGCATTCTTACTTCATGTTCCTCTTTCATTATCTTTCGCTTTACATTACATAATACTTCATTCATTCATTCATTCATTCATTCATTCATTCATTAATAGGACATGTAAAGCCACAAGAAAGATAAGCATACATCATATAAGGAACATCCATACACATCCATCATCATCATACAGGGCAACATCATACATACATAACATGGACGAACATGCAACATCATCATCATCATCATCATGCCCTACATGCCCTCTAAGGCCATAATCGTCCTCTTACATGCTCTTACGAGCTACTTTACGTCAATACTTACATCTGCACCTTTCCCCCGAAGGCCAGAAGTCAAACTACACATTCCTTCGAGTGCAACAGCCCTATTCGGGCGTATGGACACTCTTCAGTCGCATGGCCTCCATGCGACTGAACATCATGCGACTGGACTCATGCGGATGGACATCTATGCGAATGAACATCCAATCGTGCGTATGGACCTCGTGCGAATGGGATTACTGCGAATGGACACCTATGCGACTAACCTCATGCGAATGGACTCATGCGACTAAGCATCTATGCGACTGAACCCTCAGTCGTTCAACCCTCATGCGACTGGACTCTCAGTCGTGCGACTGAACCCCAATCGTGCGAATGACCTTCAATCGCCCTCATTCGGCCGTATGGCCTTCATTCGGTCGCCTAGCCCTAGCTGATGCAGAATGGAGTTCATCCCGAACCCAATCTGCCATTTTCGACCTCCAAGCTCATCCAAACCCATTTTAAGCCTAAATCAACCCTCCTGGACCTTAGGAATGCATACCCTAACCCCATACAAGCACACACAAGCCCGAAATCATGCTCTAAACACATCATACACATCACACCCAAATGGGTCAAACACACACACTTGTAAAAACGGGTTTTGAACACTTTCCAGCCCCAAAATCAGTTGAAAACAAGTAAAAGTGGGGTCCTAGAACTCACAAAATCGAGCACAAAGACAAGAGCTTCGATTTGGCTTGCCACTCGACGGATTTGGACACCCGAATCACCCGAATCAACCCTTTTCTCCCTTTTTCTCTTCTTTCTCTCTTCTCTCTTCTTTGTGAACTGAATTTTGGTGTGTGTGGGGAGAGTGGGCTGCCCTCTCCCTACACATACCACCACATCTCCCAATTTTTCTTCGTTGGCGAGTTTGGTCCCTCGACTTTGGACTTTATTTCTTTTCTTTCTTCGCCGGCTTCAAAATGATAAATTTCCGGGTGTTACACGTCTGGTTGGAAGGAATGGAATGGAATGGAATGAAATGTAATTAAGAAACTAGTATAATTTTTAAATAAATTATTTTGAGTGGGTAATGAAATGTAAAACCCAAGGATTGTTTCACCTCAAATTCTCTTGGTTGTGGGATTTCAAATTCTCTCTCTAGGTGGAAGGATTTTGAAATCCCACAACCAAGGGAATTTGAGATGAAACATTCCCTTAGGTTTTACATTTCATTACCCACTCAAACATAATTCATTTGAAAATTATACTAGTTTCTCAATTTCATTCCATTTCATTCCATTCTTTCCAACCAAACGCCCCCTTACTGTTAAATTCCTTAACCATAATAAATAAAAAATATTAGTAAATTAATTCAAATTACAATTTTACTTTTCAACCAACCATATTAGAAATGAAATTCGATTTCAATTTCCATGAATTGGCGTATCATAATAACTCTTATGTTACATTCTTGTGATAGTGATGATCATATATGACATTTAACTGTTGACTATGTGACATTTTATATGTGGTTTTATAGCGTCAGAAAAGGAAATCAAAATGTTAAGACTTTTAATGGGTAAAATAATGGAGGTCTTCGTAGACTCGTAGTAAGCTGTTACACTGTGATCCCGAGTCTCATTTAAGGAGAGAAAAGAAAGGAAGTAGAAGGAAAGAAAAAATAGTTGTGTTCCAAAATTTTTTTAATGGAAGAATTGTTAGAAATTTATATTCCCGAGTTTACTTAATGAGGGAAAAGAAAGGAAGTGAAAGGAAAATAAAGGTTAAATTCAATCCTTTCAAATTGAAAGGAAATGGAGAGAAAGGAAAAGAAAGAAAAGAAGAGAAAATGAGATAAGAGAAGAGAAAGGAAAAGAAAGTGTTTCCTTTCTTTTCTAAGTAAACTCGGGAACACAACGTTAAAGTTTGAACTGAAAAAAATTGTGGATCTAGGAAGTTCAGTTTTAGATGAAAAGGGATGAAATATAATACAGTTTATGTATCAACAGATGCAAATGTTAAAGTGGTATAGTCTACAATTTGCTCTCTAAGCTTTTAAGGGGTTGTGTTCTCTAAATAAAGCACTTTGCACCTTATATGGTTTCTTTCTTTCAAAATTATACATCGAGGTGGATTCGGGTTGATATCACATGGCTGGTTGGTTCTTCTAAGTAACGTACTTTCGAGTTGCTTGCGAACCAGCTTGAATCCTGGGTCTAAATTTTCTAATGTTTTAAAGCTTGTCGTTTTAAATTTTGCATTAGGAGTGCAACCCATGGAGGACGCCTTAACACTCGCCCGCTTGGCCGTGTTGTTGGGAGCGGGATCCCTACAATTGCATTGCGCCAAGGGTGGGGTGTGGTCTTGATGTATTCGTTGCTTTTGTTCATTCATTTAGGTATAAATAGTTTTTTGATATATATATATATATATATATATATATATATATATATATATATATATATATATATATATATATATATATATATATAGGGGATGGTTCCTGAAAAAACCAATAATTATGTGAAAACCAAGGAAAACAATTACATAATTCATAAATTTTATGTTATTTTAATTGTTAAAAGGTTATTTAAGCATTTTTTACATATATGTTGAACATAAATACGAGAATGAAAAGTCTTACGTATACGTAACACTATGTCGAATGAAAAATGGTTACGTATACATAACCTACATGTGACGTATGTGTAAAACCATGCTACGGTTTTTCATTTGATCCATACCCTTGTTTATATATACACACACACAAATATAAGGGGTAGTGATAAAAAATTTATAAGTTATGTGACCGATTTCATTGGTTTTCTCTAGTTTTCACATAACTTTGTGGTTTTCTTAGGATCTCTCCTCTATATATATATATATATATATATATATATATATATATATATATATATATCTATATATATATATATTGTAACATCTCGTATTTTTCGTTAAATTAAATGTTAACTTTGTTATATTCTTGTATGGGCTAAATATGACATTTGTGAAATTTATGGGAAAATTATGCTTATAATTCTTTTTACTTTTAATCCTTTAGTTTAAAGGGTGATTATTATTTAATAAATAAATAATAATCTTAATAATAACTAATTATAAGGGAAATAATAATTATGTAATAATAATAATAATAATAATAATAATAATAATAATAATAATAATAATAATAATAATAATAGTAATAATAATAATAATAATAATAATAATAATAATAATAATAATAATAATAATAATAATAATAGAAATTATAACTAATAAAAGATATATAAGTAATAAGTTGTAAATGGATTAAAACTTAAATTAAGAAAGTTAAGGGGAATGTTTTGTAAATTTAATAAACTTTAAATAAGATTCTATGCATAAATAACAAAATACAAAACTACAGGGACTATTATTGTAACTTTAAAAGTTACAACCCAAACCACCCAAACCCACCCCGTCGACATCCTTCTCCGGCCACGGTTACCGGCGGCCTTCCGGCGGCCCTTTACACCCAACAGACTCGATTAAAACCGCAATTAAACCGTATTAACCCTCTCTTAACCCGTTTCGAACATAAAATCGTTGTTAATTGAATTAAATGGGTTGATTAAAGTCGTGTTCTTAAAACCGAAACGTTCTTTAAAAATTGGAACTCGATCGTTATGAAACAGTCTTGAATCGGCTAATATAACAATATTGAAACCTGCAACTCAACTCTTTTGAACCGTATGCGACTCCAATTTCATACAAAACACACACCTACACCATGAACATGTACTATCTTCACTAGCGACCTGCGATTTGATCGTGATCCATGTTCGAGACTATATTAACCACAATTGAGAGAGGGCTTCTGCTCATTTTCGATTCTAAAAGCTATCTGCAAAGTTAATTTGAATAACAACAACGTTTGAATGTAGAATTGACTGCAAGGCAGTCGCGATTTTCTTGTTCTCGTGCTAATCAGTCCGGTATCTATTCAGGTAATTAAACCTCATCATATACTCGATTTTATGTGAACATCAAAAGCCCCATGAATGATTTCATTAACAATATCGTTTGGATGGTCAATTCGGAATCAATCATTCTAGGGTTCATGTCAAATTTGGGGAAAATCGTTTGTTTATGTTTTTAAACATTTAAAACCAAACCTTTACGCGGCTGGAGCCTTGGTTCACTGGTCACTCGTGCGCCCTCACAAACAGGAGGTCCCCGGTTCGAACCCGGGGAGCCTCACATATTTTTTTTTAGGCCTTTTTGGCCCCTAAATTAAATATTAAAGGTTTCTAAAAATTATAAAAATTGGTTTTAAAACTTTTGTTTATTTTTTAAAGTTAATTATTTCTTTCTGTAAATTTATTTTATTATTTTAAAATACTTTAACAAATTTTATCAACAAATATAGTGTTTAGTTATTCTTATAAATAAGATTTTAGATAATAATTTATATCATTACATTATTATTTTAAAGGTTTTAAAAACTTATGATATTAAATTAATTATCTTATAAAGGATAGCAAAGATTATAAAAACATTAGTAATTATTTTATGTAATCTCAATGTTATAACCCTATTTGGATCAAACGTGGATTATTCTAAACCGTTATAAATCTATAAGTACAATTATTCAAATAGTTATTTAATGACTAATTATTCATTTATTCATTTTATCATGTTATATATAATTAGTTAATAACATTATTTCTTAAACTTTATTTAAGTTTGTGAGATTTATAAGATAACATAAATTCTATATTATTTCTTTATTATTGTTTTAAAGCTTTGATACTATAAAACTTTTACAAAGATTATTTTAAAACGATTAAAAACCTTATAAAATGTTAGTTTTAAGGGCATTTAAAGTAAATATTAATTAATTACTTTTATCAAATTTGAATAATTAATTATTGAATTATTCATCTCTTTTCACATATCATATTTAATCATTATTAAATCGATAAGTTAAATCATTGAATTTTTATTTATAATTGCTTGATTTCAACATTATAAACCCAAACCATAAACGAATGTTTTATTTTATTTTGTTTGATTTATTTATTAAAAATCCCCAAATCTCAAGTGAAACCCTAGTTCGCATTAAAACGTTAATCTTATTATTTAAACTTAAACTTGTAAAATATATATATTTAGGTGACTTGTGATGGATACCTTGGATTATCTTTTGACTTTGTATAACATCTTGTAATGCATATATCCAGGTGAGTTTTCCTTGTCCCCTTTTTACTTTATTTCACACTATTTTGGGGTGAAACATGATACTTATACATGATACACTTATACACATTTGAGACTTGTAATGCACATGCAATTCTACTTATTATTTGGTCATGGTTATTTGTGTATTGTAAATGTTTATATGAGATACATAGTTTGTTTACAATCATTAACTATTGCTAGCCTGGCGACGTCTTAGATCTTTGGGCCTGACAAGCCTATTTGGTGCTAAAGTCGAGGTATTGCCGACTCCTAGGGGCCGTACGCTTGTGCACTAGGGAACCAAATACACTTAGCCAATCTTTTATACTTGTAATCAAGTCGAGGTTTGGTTGTAACGATATGTGTTCTATAACCTTACTAGCTTATAACCTATGACATGAATTGCTACTTGTAACTTTTTCATATTATGTATGAAAACCTTGGAAACTCACCAACTATTTATAGTTGACCTTTTATTTTTATCATGTTTCAGGAAAACCCCCAAGTTTTGAAGTGAACTTATGTTGCTGGCATATTCTAGGACTTGGACCTAGTTAATAAACAAAATGATTATGTTTGTTATTTCATGTTGAAACTTATTTCATTATTGAGACTTATACTTGTAATGTAACTTTGAAACTTATGTATAATGTATTTGGATTTAATAATAGCGTTATGTGGTTGTGAACAATCTTAACCCTCACATCTCGACTTTTCCGCCGTCAAGGTTGGGGTGTGACAGATTGGTATCAGAGCCCATAACTATAGGGATTTAGGTTATTAGAAATGGTGACCTAGACTATAGTTGCATGAACCTCATAGAAAGATCATTATACTTTGTGATTACTTATTGTTTGCATGCTACATAATGCTATGCCTTTTGTGCAACTTGATGCCTTAGCATAGGATTGCCTTATGTATGCTTAAACTTAGTTACTTGTCTCCCTAAACTTAACTTTAACTCTTTGACTCTCCCCGACAAATGAACTTCTTAAACCTATTCTTGGCAACATGTGGAGTCTACACTTATTGTCGTGGGTTCAATTCCTTAAACTCTATGTCTAATCTGTGAAAATCTCATCAAGGTTTTGATTTCATAAACCAAAGAAATTTGTGTGCACATAGACACCTGTATTCTGGATTTCCTGGCAAAAGGCCTTCGGGTTAAGGCAAGCATATCGTATAAATCTCATTGTGAGACCTGTTATGCTTACCTGGGGATTTCTGGGATGAGTGATAAACTATGGTCAACATACACAAGTCTCTAAGGCAAATGGGTCAATTTACCTTGACGTGTCAACGATTCCAAATGGTAATGCGTTACCGAATGGAACCATCCTCTTTGTGTCTTAAAAGTCCTTGATTCTTTGATCTGGTTTATCACCAAAGTTTTTAATATCTTCTCGTTCTTATCATACATAATGTCCTTGTTAATATTGAACCCATCTTACATTTCAACTTATACGTTTAAACATCGTTACACGTCGAGCATTTCGTGTAACTATTTCTATGTCTTGACCAACGTGAACATGAATCTTAATATACCCAAAGATATTGGGAATCTAAACCGAATGGTCATCAAAAACTTTAAACCGTTACTTATGGTTCTCGAGTCTTCTTAAAGATGTGTCCCATAACTAAAGAACATGCAATTCTATAGGTGGAATTCTTACATCTCGGGATACTTTGTCTAGGCAAAGTGTGAATGGTGATTTGACTCGATCATTGAATCCATTCATTTGACCCGAAACCCTTGAGATGAGTAATCACTTATAAGTACGTGTGTCTTCAATAAGGTTATGTTTGACCTCACATCTTGAGAAGTTCGTGTAATTCCTTCAATTGTGAATCGAATGTTCACATCTCGTCGTGGTGTTGAATCACTCTTGTCATTGATTTAGTCTTCCCGATTTAAACCATTCAAGATTTGAACACCATCATAACTAATTCTGTTACCTCGAACCTTGACCTTAAATTTTGTAAGCATGAATTTTCCTTTTTGTTACAATGATGTAACTTGAAATCTTTCGAATTTCCAATTGATATTATTTTCCTCTCGTCGTTAAGTCAAACTCCGTACCGTCTGCACCGTGAGAGATGCAAGTGTTTGCAAGTCAGCTTATGACTAAGAACACACGTATCTCCTAAATGATTCTAACTCATCAAAACAGGGGTGATTCCCTTACTTTGATGATTCTCTATTCGTTTTGATAAATGGTTTCCAATTGTGATTTATAAAATTTCATCCTCTGGATCGGGGTGATTTCCTTATCCCGAGGATTGAATTCAATTATTTTCTTTGGAATGGCATTTCACAAATGACATGATCTCACCAAAATAGGATTGAAACCCGTACTTTGGTGACAAATGTCAATCTTCGATTGTTTTTCTTGCTATGATGAAATTCAATCATCAAGATAGGCGTGAGTTCCATACCTTGATGATAATATCATCTTATTGAATTGTATTTGTTCAAATGAGACGACTTCATCAAAGTAGGAGTGAATTCTGGATTTTGATGAAGAAGTTTATCTTGTTATATTTTGTTTTTGTAAAACTTCACCGTTAAGATAGGAGTGATTTCTCTTACCTTAATGGTGAGTTACCTCGTCTTATTTTTGTGGATCCTCAACAAGGAGTTGGGATCGAACTTTTTGATTGGTAAGTTAGTGGTCATACCTTGGGAATACACCATCAAGTTAGGAGTGAAAACCGCACCTTGATGACTATTTTCATTTCTTGATCTCCAACTTACCAAGGTTTTACTCAAGTGACAAGAAACATGTAGTAACTTGAAGGGTGAACCAATGTTAGTGTTTGGACCTATCAAGCCAAAGCATGATTTCTGAACTTGAAAGGAGACTCGATCACTCTAGGTTGATTTTGATTCCGAGCTTGGCATTTGAATTCTTATCGATTTCTTTCCCTTTATCTTCATGTTTTGACTCGATCTAGCTATATCGAACCATTTATTCCCTACTCATCAACTTTCATTTTGAGATATCATCAGCATATGATTGTGTGATGGTAGCCTTCTCAAACAATCTTGCTACTAAATAAAGACATTATCAACTTGTGGTTATGTCTTTCTAGTCATACGAATGTTCTCGACTGTACATATGGGTTTGATGAATTACGTATGCAATCTATATTTAGAAATTTGTTGCCTTGCAAGACATGGTTACAAATGCATGTCTTATTGTTTGCGTTACTTCTTGAATCGCTTTTGAATCCTTAACCTTGGAGAACTTTAAAACTTTATCTTGACTTCGATCAACGAGACTCGTTATTATATACATTGTGACGTGGATATAAAGGTTCATAAACCTTAGTAACTTGTAGTCATGGGTTTGGCATAAAGGAAAAGACGTAACTTGGTATGTATCCAAGTGTCTTACCTTCATATATGACAAGACCTAACATTCGTGATCCTATGGATCTTCTGTTTAACATTTCATTCACTAAGTGTTTCTTATTTTAGCCGTCATGATGAAAATTGGTGCATTATAGACCGATCGGTTAATTGCATATCAACTCATGTGGGACAATGGGTCGAGAAATTGACTTGTATCTATCTCAAATAGTCGTATACCGTGGTATGGCGTTAAAACATCGATCGTTATTTTGGATGACCGATTCATTTTCTGCTTTTAATAATGTTTCTAACCATCGTCGTGGACTTATTCCAAAATCATCGTATATCGTATTATTCTTAGACCGATGATTGGCCAAAGGAGAGATACATATTCTCAAGATATGCGTTAAGATCGTTTCATATGGTGACGTTTGGGATTCTTAAATCCTGACGGTTAACCTTTCTTATAAATTGTTGGTCTTTTATTGATTTCTAGACATCATTATATTCTAGAAGTTGTGACTTATCAATCTAAGGTACCACGGTAACTCGTCATCGTTTCCCAACATTTCATCTCAAAACGTCTCGCGTTTATTATGCTGAGAATCTTGTAAGATTCCATAGGGTGAAGCGTTCCACCTGTAATCAAACGTCAAACACTGCTCGTTGAACACTCACTTTTCATTTCAATTCCTTTGTTCATTTAAGTTCATTCTTAATTTCGGGACGAAATTCTTTTAAGTTGGGGAGACTGTAACATCTCGTATTTTTCGTTAAATTAAATGTTAACTTTGTTATATTCTTGTATGGGCTAAATATGACATTTGTGAAATTTATGGGAAAATTATGCTTATAATTCTTTTTACTTTTAATCCTTTAGTTTAAAGGTTAATAATATTGATTATTATTTAATAAATAAATAATAATCTTAATAATAACTAATTATAAGGGAAATAATAATTATGTAATAATAATAATAATAATAATAATAATAATAATAATAATAATAATAATAATAGTAATAATAATAATAATAATAATAATAATAATAATAATAATAATAATAATAATAATAATAATAATAGAAATTATAACTAATAAAAGATATATAAGTAATAAGTTGTAAATGGATTAAAACTTAAATTAAGAAAGTTAAGGGGAATGTTTTGTAAATTTAATAAACTTTAAATAAGATTCTATGCATAAATAACAAAATACAAAACTACAGGGACTATTATTGTAACTTTAAAAGTTACAACCCAAACCACCCAAACCCACCCCGTCGACATCCTTCTCCGGCCACGGTTACCGGCGGCCCTCCGGCGGCCCTTTACACCCAACAGACTCGATTAAAACCGCAATTAAACCGTATTAACCCTCTCTTAACCCGTTTCGAACATAAAATCGTTGTTAATTGAATTAAATGGGTTGATTAAAGTCGTGTTCTTAAAACCGAAACGTTCTTTAAAAATTGGAACTCGATCGTTATGAAACAGTCTTGAATCGGCTAATATAACAATATTGAAACCTGCAACTCAACTCTTTTGAACCGTATGCGACTCCAATTTCATACAAAACACACACCTACACCATGAACATGTACTATCTTCACTAGCGACCTGCGATTTGATCGTGATCCATGTTCGAGACTATATTAACCACAATTGAGAGAGGGCTTCTGCTCATTTTCGATTCTAAAAGCTATCTGCAAAGTTAATTTGAATAACAACAACGTTTGAATGTAGAATTGACTGCAAGGCAGTCGCGATTTTCTTGTTCTCGTGCTAATCAGTCCGGTATCTATTCAGGTAATTAAACCTCATCATATACTCGGTTTTATGTGAACATCAAAAGCCCCATGAATGATTTCATTAACAATATCGTTTGGATGGTCAATTCGGAATCAATCATTCTAGGGTTCATGTCAAATTTGGGGAAAATCGTTTGTTTATGTTTTTAAACATTTAAAACCAAACCTTTACGCGGCTGGAGCCTTGGTTCACTGGTCACTCGTGCGCCCTCACAAACAGGAGGTCCCCGGTTCGAACCCGGGGAGCCTCACATATTTTTTTTTAGGCCTTTTTGGCCCCTAAATTAAATATTAAAGGTTTCTAAAAATTATAAAAATTGGTTTTAAAACTTTTGTTTATTTTTTAAAGTTAATTATTTCTTTCTGTAAATTTATTTTATTATTTTAAAATACTTTAACAAATTTTATCAACAAATATAGTGTTTAGTTATTCTTATAAATAAGATTTTAGATAATAATTTAAATCATTACATTATTATTTTAAAGGTTTTAAAAACTTATGATATTAAATTAATTATCTTATAAAGGATAGCAAAGATTATAAAAACATTAGTAATTATTTTATGTAATCTCAATGTTATAACCCTATTTGGATCAAACGTGGATTATTCTAAACCGTTATAAATCTATAAGTACAATTATTCAAATAGTTATTTAATGACTAATTATTCATTTATTCATTTTATCATGTTATATATAATTAGTTAATAACATTATTTCTTAAACTTTATTTAAGTTTGTGAGATTTATAAGATAACATAAATTCTATATTATTTCTTTATTATTGTTTTAAAGCTTTGATACTATAAAACTTTTACAAAGATTATTTTAAAACGATTAAAAACCTTATAAAATGTTAGTTTTAAGGGCATTTAAAGTAAATATTAATTAATTACTTTTATCAAATTTGAATAATTAATTATTGAATTATTCATCTCTTTTCACATATCATATTTAATCATTATTAAATCGATAAGTTAAATCATTGAATTTTTATTTATAATTGCATGATTTCAACATTATAAACCCAAACCATAAACGATTGTTTTATTTTATTTTGCTTGATTTATTTATTAAAAATCCCCAAATCTCAAGTGAAACCCTAGTTCGCATTAAAACGTTAATCTTATTATTTAAACTTAAACTTGTAAAATATATATATTTAGGTGCCTTGTGATGGATACCTTGGATTATCTTTTGACTTTGTATAACATCTTGTAATGCATATATCCAGGTGAGTTTTCCTTGTTCCCTTTTTACTTTATTTCACATTATTTTGGGGTGAAACATGATACTTATACATGATACACTTATACACATTTGAGACTTGTAATGCACATGCAATTCTACTTATTATTTGGTCATGGTTATTTGTGTATTGTAAGTGTTTATATGAGATACATAGTTTGTTTACAATCATTAACTATTGCTAGCCTGGCGACGTCTTAGGTCTTTGGGCCTGACAAGCCTATTTGGTGCTAAAGTCGAGGTATTGCCGACTCCTAGGGGCCGTACGCTTGTGCACTAGGGAACCAAATACACTTAGCCAATCTTTTATACTTGTAATCAAGTCGAGGTTTGGTTGTAATGATATGTGTTCTATAACCTTACTAGCTTATAACCTATGACATGAATTGCTACTTGTAACTTTTTCATATTATGTATGAAAACCTTGGAAACTCACCAACTATTTATAGTTGACCTTTTATTTTTATCATGTTTCAGGAAAACCCCCAAGTTTTGAAGTGAACTTATGTTGCTGGCATATTCTAGGACTTGGACCTAGTTAATAAACAAAATGATTATGTTTGTTATTTCATGTTGAAACTTATTTCATTATTGAGACTTATACTTGTAATGTAACTTTGAAACTTATGTATAATGTATTTGGATTTAATAATAGCGTTATGTGGCTGTGAACAATCTTAACCCTCACATCTCGACGTTTCCGCCATCAAGGTTGGGGTGTGACATATATGTATGTATATATATATATATATATATAATATATATATATATATATATATGTATATATATATATATATGTATGTGTGTGTATATATATATATATGTATGTATATATATATGTATATATATCTCTATCTATCTTGTATCTATCTATATCTCTGTCTGTATCTATCTATGTCTCTCTCTATCCCTCTCTCTCTATATCTCTCTCTCTCTATCTCTCTCTCTCTCTCTGTCTGTCTGTCTCTATCTGTCTATCTATCTCTGTCTTCTCTCTCCCTCTTGTCTCTCTCTCTCTCTCTCTCTCTCTCTCTCTCTCTCTCTCTCTCTCTCTCTCTCTCTCTCTCTCTCTCTCTATCTCTCTCTCTCTCTCTCTCCCCCCCCCCCCCCCCCTCCCCGTCCCTCCTCTCTCTCTCTCTCTCTCTCTCTCTCTCTCTCTCTCTCCTCTCTCTCTCTCTCTCTCTCTCTCTCTCTCTCTGTCTGTGTGTATATATATCTATATGTATGCATATATATATGTATATATCTATACATATATGTATATATATATATGTATATCTATATACAATATATATATATATATATCATATTGTATATATATATATATATCATATTGTATATATATATACATATTGTATATATATATGTATATATATATATACATATATTGTGTGTATATATATATATATCTATATCTATATATATATATATCTATATCTATGTATATCTCTATATGTATATATATATATATGTCTCTATATATATGTCTCTATATCTGTATCTATATATACATCTATCTTGTATATATATATATCTATCTCTATCTATCTCTATATATATATCTATATATATATATATATATATATCTTTTGTGATTGTAATCTTTATTCTTAGGTTTATTATAACTAATAGTGATAGCAATTACGTCTAGTGTAATAATTAAAATGTAAGGACAAAACGATATATTTATAAACGATAATATTTGTAATTATGCTTAGGTTTATTATGATATGATATATTATGGTTTTATTCTTTATTCTTATTTTAATTTTTGAAATCTAGAATTTAACTTTTATCTTTATTATTATTTTAATATTAACTTGATTGACCTTTTATAAAAAGTTAATAAAGAAAAGTTAAAATTTTTGTTTATTTTCATACATTACAAAAACTAAGCACTAGAAGAATATTTGTGGGTCCCATCTTCCACCATCTTAACTCACACACATATACAAAATTATTAATTTTTACACATGCAACATTAAAAATGACAAAAGAACAAAAGTGAGTGGTGTTAAAACATCCTTGCTGTGACCATCTATAGTTGTCAACTGTGACATGTGCTGCCTTCTATAATTCCACGCTTCTCCAACAGTTTATTCGATTTTTAAGTTTTTTTAACGTCAATAGTTCATTAAACAAAAATTATATCAAGAATGTGCTAGTTTTAACGAGTAACAACCACTTTTACACATTTACATCACCTTTAAACGATAAATTAACTTTATACAAATCGGACCATTATAACATCTTATTATCTTTATAGTTGATCTATTCTTTATCCAAAAGAACCAAAGCACGTTGTTGTCGTCATCGCAATCGTCACAGTTGTTGTTGGTGTTTGTTGTTGTTATATAATTACTAATACTACCATTGCAACTTTTGTTATATGCTATTCTTATTGTTATAACGATTATGATTGTGATTGTAATTGCTATCACTATTACTATTAGTAACTTCTTTCTTTCTCCCACTATTTCAAAAAAATCTTAACACATCATTTATATGTATTTAAAAAATATATATAATTTAACATGTAAGTAATCACATAACCGGAATCATAATCGTCCTGTCATCATTTGTATTATATTTTAAACATCGGCCATTTATGGGGGAAAAAAAAGCCTCGTTGACTATTAAAAATTAACAAAATGAGCATGGGTTATTACCTTTTCTATTACTCATTTTGACTCTTTATTATCGGCACATGTCATACACATGTGATTCATATCGACTTTCCAAGGTGCATGCAAGCTGTGTGCTATGAACTCATGTGTAAATTTAAAAGTCAATTTTTATTTTACCATTTTACTTTTTTCGCAACTTTTAAACAATACAAATTTTTGTTCAATTCAATTTGTAATTTTGTTATGTTTTATTTCCTAATATATATTAGATCTACTTACAACGAAATAGAAGGCAAACACGAAACAAACTACGTTGAACTCGACTAAGTCTTTTAAACACTACATTCATAGATCATGGGTTGTAGCTATGCATGACTTGTTGAACTCAACAAAGTAGCTCCACAGCCTCAGGCGCAAGAAAACTAAAAGTATCAAATGCAAATGGTATAAACACATGTTGGTTGTCAAGAAATGTTTTCCCGCGTTTCTTCGCTTTGAATGATGCAGTTTTTAATGCAGCCTGACCCACGATGAAAACACTACTTCCCAAGCCCATAAGAGAGAAAATTCGCTTTGAATGATGCAGTTTTTAACACTGCCTGACCCAGTGTGAAAACATTACTTCCCAAGCCCATAAGAGAGGAAACTCCTGCTAGATCCATACACACATGTGTTTCCCTCCTATTCGTCCAAATACCAAAATATCAGCTGATGTGATGGTTGATCTTCCTTCCAACGGGTAGGTTATGAAATTCATAGGTGCTTCTCTCTTAACAGAAATCCCTACGCGTGTGAATATGTCAGAAAGAACGTCCCTAACCAAATCATGATAATACTTGAACTTGGGGAGCTCCCTACAATGTACTACATGCTCCTCAAAAGATTCGAAACATACCTTGCAACAAACATGCAACATCTCATCAACTAGAAATAAAGGAATCATGAGACGATACTTAAGGATAATATGATATTTCACAGCGCGGCATATGTTGGCCTAGCCTATCTATAAGGATAGCAAGAAGAAAGTATTGAACATGTGGTGCTCGTAGACTGAATTTATAAGCTGCATTGGAAAAGCTTGAATTTATAAATAAACCTAATCGCGAAAATTGATATTTTACTCGGAACGGATCATTTTAAAGCACCTACTAACTACATGATGCATCATTAACACATCATCAATATTAAAATATATGATATATATAAGCGTTTATAATATTTGAATGTATTTTAATAAGTAAAAAGTAAAAATGCAAAAATATGTAAAAATACCTATAGTGCAACAAATACCACTCAAATACTCAATACTACTCAAAAGTTGAAAAATCAACCCTTTTCCCCATCACCTAGCCGTCCAAACCACCCCTCCCCCAACACAATCTCTTTTCTTTTCTTTTCATCCAACCCATCAAGATCACCTTTTAACTTTTAAAACTTTTGAAATTTACCTTTTTGGTGATTAACATAAATTGATGATCAAAGTGTCATGCCTCCCTACCTCTTTTGGGATGTTTCTTGCAAGAGTTGACCACTACACCCATGTGATTTGGATTACCATGACATGGATGGTTATTTATACAAGCAAATTCTACACATCACCAACACAAATCACCAACACCACCCAAAGCACTATTTTCCTTCTTTCTTTCTTTCAAATTTCGTCCAAGACACCCCTACCACTAATTCATTTAATTTCCAACTCATTTTCTATAAATCTTGGGTGATTCAAGTGTTATTGTTGAAGACCAAGTGATTTTTGAAGCTTCCAAGCATCCTACATCAACCTTTCCATCTTTTCTTGCTTGTTTTTAATGAGAACACTCTCTTTTGTTTATATATCTTTCATTTAATTATATTATTTATCTACTAGATCATATGTAACAACATTCATCCACAAAAGTCTTTCATGTTAAAAATGGTGTTTTTACCAACGAAGAGTTTCAAAGGAAGTTACTTCATACAAAACATTTTAACATGAACTCAATAATGATTCCTGTTCTTAAAAAGTAAATATTCATAGATCCATGTTTGGCCAAGTTACTAGTTGATGATTTTATAAAAAGTTATAAAGGTTTCTTAAAAGTCAAGAGAAATTACAAAAGGGTTACATTATGTTTGTGGAATTTTAGATGTTTTACAAGTATTATTATGAACACTTATATATATTCTATAAGTTATATTTAGTTAGTGAGTGGTAATATGAAAGTTGGGTTATGACTAGATGGTAAGTTGACAAAGTTTACAAGTGTGGTTATATATATAAACATAAGAAATTAAAATGGAAAAATATGAACTTTATGACTAAACATTATGTTAGTTTAAAGAGAATGTTAAAGTGGTTAGTAGATGACTTTTGACAAAGATGACATATGATTTTGTTACTAATTTTACATTAGACTTAAAATATAAATTTATGGACTTCATAATATTAGTTACTAGGTCACTTAAAGTATGAGTTAAGATAAGTTGGTAAATTGACTAAAGTAGCTAGTTAATTTATTAAAGAGATTTGCTTTATAATTTATCAAAATTACTTAATAAATTAAAGAAACTCTAATTTTATATATGTCAAGAACTAGACCAAATAAAAGAATAATCCTACTAAGAAAATAATTGAATAATTATTTTATGGACAAATATATCTCTACATTTATACATGGGTTGTAAAATATGAAAGTTAGTGACTTTACTTGGATGTAAATATTTTTAAAATTGTCTTTCATATAGAATAATACAAGTATTATTTTACCGAGGAAAATAAGATTTTTTCAAAACCCTAATTCTTATAAATTACATATGAAAAATATATAAATAATTACAAGACACTCGAGTCACCTCTCGGGTCGAGTTAAAATGATATTTTGTTACCCAAATAATATGTCAACTTTAAAATACAAAGGTTTTTGAACATTTTCAAGTAAAGTATTATTTATTAATACTTTCTAAGTAATATATATTTTTTCAAAAATTATCACCCTGTATCACCAACGGGTCGTCGAGTCAAACACTTTGTTCTCAAGTGTGTGGATGAAATAGTTACATGCTCACATTACACATAGGATCAAATACTTAGATATAAGTTGCCTTGATTGTTCTAGGGCGAACTTAGTTCGGATTTTCCCGAGCACTTTGGATACTTTCAGATTTCACACCCGACTCACTTCACATGTGAGTTTCACGGTCCCATTTTTACTTATTTTCATTTTTTGGGAGATTGTATGCAAATTACTATTTTCTTGGACACATTTACTTGTCAATGATTTTACATGTTATATAAGTTGTTTACTTACCGTATAAAGTCCCCTGTTATCAGACCGTTAGTTTATTTCCCAAAGCGAGGCAATCATGGATAGTACTATCGGGTTTGACTACCCCCACCCGGGTTAATTACCCTAACCTTGATTGGAGGTCTAAACGGGTGCATTATTATCCTGTTCACCCCGTGCTTACGGTAGCCACGGGTAGGGGCAATTTATTACAGTTACAGTCTAGCTTCGATTGCGATGCTTATATAATATTATGGCATTGTATGTACAACAATCAAATCATAGAAAGTCTTGTGGTCCAACATACTGATTACTGTTACTTAAAACCTGTGAACTCACCAACTTTATGTTGACATATTTTCATGCATGTTTTCTCAGGTATTTGACATTTGCATCAAGTTAAGCTAGCTTGGTCCACATCGCATTTAGGGCCATTCATGCTGTTTGAGACATTTATTGTTGTATTTGTCATGTTTTGAAAACATTTACATTAGTTCTACTGCTTCCGCAATCAACTCTGAAAACGATTATGTATTTTTAAACTTATTTTCAATGTATATTTACTAAACCATATAGTGGTTGATCTATGACTATTGTTTTCATGATGATCATGCTCCGCGGGAAGCCGCCGTGGTTGGGGTGTGACAGATTGATATCAGAGCAATTGGTTATAGAGAATTAGGTTGCATTTAGTGGACGTAGACTATAACTGTAGTTCATTACATGTGTTAACGCTTTATACATTAACTTAACTTGTATCAATTGTACTTGAGTATTGCCTTGTCATAGAGATGTCATCAGCATCGATGCCGATCTACATTTTTGATTCGGATGAGGAGTACGAGCCCACGTCTCCGACCTCTTTTGCAGGATCCACGTCTGCACTCCCAACTCTTACTCCCAATGCCCTGATTCAGCCGACTGGTGCTACTGAGACCGAGACCTCTGCACCACCTACTATCCCTGTCACCGAACCTACTCCTGACCCTACAGCTGACGCCTCGGAGGCATTACCCTCGACTCGGTTCTCCGGGCTACCTCCTCCTCTTTCAGGCACGTATTGGTGGGCACCTACACCTAAGACGCATGCAAACCTTCCGAAGGAGCTCTTCCCAGGAGTCGTGCGTATCATCGGCCCGTAACTGCCGATAGACATTCCGCTGACCATGTCGCATATCCTTGTTGAGCCATCTCTGGAGTCTGCCCCTGTGGCTACTGATTCTCGGGCAGTCGACCCCACTCCCGAGGCCACAGATCCCACCCTTTCGCCTGCTGACACTGAGGTAGTCGACCTCGATTCTGAGTCTATTGACCCAGTTTCACAAACGACCGACACTGACCCGGTCGATTCTGACCCGGAGCCCTCCGAGGCCATCCCCCAGTCCAGTGACCCCACCTCTCACACTGCTAATCCTGCTACCCAACCAATTGACCCGATTCCCCATCCCTCTGACTCGACTCTGCTCGCAGACCTTGACCCCCTTGATCTCGCCCCTTAACCTGCGGACCCCAACCCTTTGGCCATTATTCCCGAGCCAGTGGCTAGAGCTACCCCCGTGACGTCAATATGACGTTACCACCACCATCATGACGCAAATATTGGAACCATCTTAGGGGTGCACTTTGTGCACACAAACCTAGGAAGTAGGTTTGTTCCTGATCTGCCCCCGCCACACTTGCCCATGACCGTACCCCCGAGCCCGCGCCTAAACGCAAGATCAATATCTGCGAGAATGGTTGCCTAGCCGGTTGGATGAGTGAAGAGACAATATCGATTCAAGGAGAAATATGTGGTATTATGCTAAGGATCATTTCATGTATGAATGCCCAAAAGTACTTATGAAAAGGCTATCATGCAATCTTTGCACACGTGATAGAGAAGCAAGCAGAGGAGAAAAGAATCGAGGATATACCCATCGTGCGAGACTATCCAAAAGTCTTTCTCGAGGACTTGCCTGGACTTCCACCTCAAAGGCAAGTCGAATTTCGAATTGACCTAGTACCTAGAGCTGCTCCAGTAGCACGATCCCTATACCGACTAGCACCGTCAGAGATGCAAGAGTTGTCTAATCAATTACAAGAATTGTTAGATAAAGGATTCATAAGACCAAGTTTCTCACCTTGAGGAGCCCTGGTCTTGTTTGTTAAGAAGAAGGATGGATCTTTCCGAATGTGCATCGACTACCGAGAGTTAAACAAACTCACCATTAAGAACCGGCACCCTCTCCCTCGAATTGACGACTTATTCGACCAACTTCAGGGATCTAATTACTACTCGAAGATTGACTTACATTCGGGATATCACCAATTACAAATCCAAGAGGAAGATATCCCTAAGACCGCATTTCAAACTCGTTATGGCCACTATGAGTTCATGGTCATGCCATTTGGGTTAACCAATACACCAGCTGTATTTATGGATTTCATGAATAGAGTGTGCAAACCCTACGTGGATAAATTCGTGATCGTCTTCATCGATGACATTTTGATATATTCACGAACCAAGGATGAGTTTTATGAACAACATTTAAGGTTAATCTTGGAACTACTCAAGAACGAGAAATTATACGCAAAATTCTCAAAATGCGACTTTTGGATCCGAGAAGTGCAATTTCTCGGGCATGTGGTTAACGAGAAGGGAATACATGTTGACCCATAAGATAGACATTTGCATACTTATGTGAACTCACCAACTTTATGTTGACATATTTTCATGCATGTTTTCTCAGGTATTTGACATTTGCATCAAGTTAAGCTAGCTTGGTTCACATCGCATTTAAGGCCATTCATGTTGTTTGGGACATTTATTATTGTATTTGTCATCTTTTGAAAACATTCACATTAGTTCTACTGCTTCCGCAATTCAACTCTGAAAACAATTATGTATTTTTAAACTTATTTGCAATGTATGTTTACCATACCATATAGTGGTTGATCAATGACTATGGTTTCCATGATGATCACGCCCCGCGGGAAACCGCCGTGGTTGGGGTGTGACAGTTGTCCTTATCAATGAAACTATTGAATTCAAAGTTTGGAATCGTATCAGAAGACAAGCCAAAAGCACAAACATAGTCAAAATTCATACCACATACACCACTATCTCGTAAGATGTGATTTTGAAGCACCCAAGATTGGGCTCTCAAGGCCACAAAAGCATAAAATGAAGCATCTAATGCCGAATACAACCCCAAACCCCCAAACCTAACAGGAAAAAATTCTAGTCACCATTGGAAGTCACCAAAGAATGGACCTCTATAAACCATCATGTCCTCAATCCCTTGTGTGATTCTTCATCAGATAACAACGTTGCATCTATCATGTGTACTAGTTGGCACGTCCTCAAGCCAAAAAAAAACTTTGGCAATACCTATACACGATTGAAACAAAAGAAGCTCACTTTGCATATCACCATGTTTTGGAAGAAGACGCATAAATTTAACGGCATTAGTACCTCTCTTATTTTCCAAACCACTAATAAACCTTGCATCTTTTCTAATGACCCCCTCAAGAAGTTTCACACCCAATAATGGCCTCCTTCCATAGGAAATAAACCTTCATGAAGCTTTCCACAATCACAAGAAGGCTAAAATAGTTTAGTTTTCTTAATATTCAGTTTAAGACCCAATGTTGACCTGTCATGTAACACCCGGCCCCTCACACCAACAATATTGTCTGCTTTGCCCACGAGGAGCTCACGGATTTGCTTTTGGTTGCCCGGGTGAAAACTTCCCAGGGAGGCCACCCATCCCTGGATTGCTCCTACCTAAGCATGCTTAACTGTGGAGTTCTCCTCTCATCCACAACCAATACGCACAAAACGCGTTGTTGATATTAGAGGCAGGACATTCCTTATGAACCAGGAATTTCTCCTGTCCACAGCTGATGTGGGATATGTGTAGGGTGTCACAAGCACCCCCTGTTTGGACGCATCGTCCTCGATGAGCCCGAGAAGTCACCATCCTTGGTGACGTATGTCCCACATCCCGAACGACACAGGAGTGGCTCTGATACCATTCTGTAACACCCGGCCCCTCACACCAACAATATTGTCCGCTTTGCCCACAAGGAGCTCACGGATTTGCTTTTGGTTGCCCGGGTGAAAACTTCCTAGGGAGATCACCCATCCCTGGATTGCTCCCACCTGAGCACGCTTAACTGTGGAGTTCTCCTCTCATCCACAACCAATACGCCCAAAACGCATTGTTGATATTAGAGGCAGGACATTCCTTATGAACTAGGAATCTCTCATGTCCATGGTTGATGTGGGATATGTGTAGGGTGTCACATGTCACCATAATTATGTCCAATACTCTAGTACTTCCTTCGAATCTTCAATTACAGTCCCATCATCAAGATACCAAGCATGAAAAAGAAACTTGCAATTGTGTCGAATCTGATGCACGAGCAGTTGCTAAACAAGAGAGAAAAGAAGGGAACCTAATGGGTCTCCTTGTTAAACCCTAGTGGTGGACCAGATATGTTCATTCCCAAGATACTTGATTTTGTAAATTGTAATATGTCCTTCTAAAATGCACGAAAATAACGTATGACTATTACATTTTGTAGATGTATCGGCTAAATAGCTCATCCATCACCCTAAATAATAACATGAATTTATACACGGATTGCTTATTACTTCCTAGCTTCAAAATATCAACATCTTTGATGTTTTACCTACCTCACCTCTAAAAAATTTAATTCGTCATTAGAATTGAACCGATCTATATGAGTATATGACCATGATCATCATATTTTTATTGAATTCAAAACAAACATTTTACGTCATCTTATCTAAAGGAAAGTTTAAATAAAAAATAACCATTATATTTAAAATGAGTTGTGCGTGATAAGTGATAATATACAAGTTATTAAAGCGGAAATGTACAAACACCAAAGCTACTTCAAGGTTTCATTTTTCATGCTTTTTTTGCCATTCAATCTTTAAAATATAATTTTATTAAAGCATTTTGAGTTTTTTATTTTTTAACGTAATGTTTCAATACAAACTTTTCCAACTGAATAAATACTAACATACAAATAGTCACAACCATACCTTACATATTTTAAGAATATTCACAATTAATTCCTATAATTTTATGAGTATAATTCTAATATTATATGAAATATTTTGAGTGGCTGTGAGTGAAATATAGAGGAAATATTATTAAGTATCTGTATATTTGAGTAAACATCGTTCAATTCTTATAAATTATAAATTTTAAGAATTTATTATTAATTATCTGTATATAATGATACATATATAAAAAGTATTATTTAATTGAAAATGAGAGAGAAAAATTAATAATTTTTAGTGTAATTATAAAGATTAGAATAAGAAATAAGATATGAATGCTCTTGGGTGTAAACAAGCCGAGCCGATCCCGAAGTCGCTTAGGCTCGATGCGAGCTCTACTCGTTTTGGTTTTAAAAAGATGGAGCTCGATCTCGACTCATTTGTAGTTTTATTTCTAAATCCTGAGCTTGAGCTCAAATATTTTCAAGCTCGAGCTCGGCTCAGGTTCTGCTGTTTATTGTTAAATTTTTATAACTATTTTTATACTTATTTATAATCAGAGAGATAGAGAGAGATAGAGAGAGAGAGAGATAGAGAGGAGAGAGAGAGAGAGATAGAAGAGAAGAGAGAGAGAGAGAGAGAGAGATAGATGGAGAGACAGAGAGATAAGATAGATATATAGAGATAGATATGTAGATAGAGACAGATATCAGAGAGGTATAGACATAGAGATATATCCATCTATAGATACATAGAGAGAGGGAATAGACCTAGAGATATACAGAGATAGACAAGAGAGAGACAGAGAGAGACATATAGAGAGACCCATAGATGACAGATAGACTAGAGATAGATATATATACATATAATATACATAGACACAGAGGTATATATACATATATATATAAGGTATATACATATCTATATATAACATCTATATATATATGTATATATATATATATATATATATATGTATATTATATATATATATATATATATATATATATATATATATATATATATATATATATAGGGGAGGGTTCAATCGAAAACCATATTATAAATGAAAACCATGAAAACCAAGGATTACATATATGTAAGTACGTATTACAAAGTGTACAACTAAGAGTTACATATATGTATGGGTTATGTACATGTAAGGGGCTGTTTGGCAGCCTCTTAATCAGCCTCTTAATGGTTCAGATGTCTGAATGGTTCAGCACTTAATGATTCAGACTGTTTGTTTCGTGAGCACATGTCTGAATGGTTAAGAGATTTACCTCTGAATGGTTAAGCATTATATTGATGCTGAATGGTTAAGAGGTCTAATGCTGAATGGTTAAGACATATTATCTGAATTGGTCAGATATTTGTCTTTGAATAGTTAAATTATATACTACCTCTTAATGGTTCAGACCTCTTAATGATTCAGCACTTAATGATTCAGACCTCTTATTGGTTCAGCACTTAATCATTCAGATGTTGCCAAACAGCCCCTAAGTGTGTGTTACCAAGTGTACAATTAAGAGTTACATACATCTAGCTCCTACAAGTTACGTATACGTAAGTCGTTTCGTTATCATCGACGTTCCTTGTAGTTTATATGAAAATATATATAATGACCTTGAAAAATATGGTTCGATTATACTTAAATACACTTTAAACAATTAGAAAGTTAAATCAATTATAAATTATATGATTGGGTAGTGGTGGTTTTCACGGTTTTTAATTATAAACATGGTTTTCATTTGATCCATCCTCTATGTATATATACATATATATATATATACATATATATATTATATTTAATTATTTTTATCATAATTATATATATAATAAACTGATTTATGCAAATATGTATATTTATATACATTTAATATGTAAATAAAAATATATATAATTAAAAAACTCATTTAGGCTCGTGAGCTGTCTCGAGCTCGATATCTGAAGCTCGGGCTCGAGCTCATTAAGTAAACGAGCCATAATTTGAGCTATAGCTCATTTAAACTCGTTGATTTGAGTTTTACCAAACCAATTTCGAGTAGTTTTCGAATAGACTTAACTAATTTACACCCTGTAGCTCTAACACTCAACCCCCAACCCCATAGGAATTTTAGTTGTTGAAAACTAAAAAATAGAGTATATTCCTAAATTCTATATTATACTCTTTTATCTTTTCCTTGAATAATAATACGAATCGAGCCTTGCAAGGCACGTGGTAACATGGACATCAATTATACACACAATCAAACCTAATCCATTCTCATTTGTCACCTCTCGAACCTTCTCCAACTTATAAATTCCCAATTTTCAAAACACCCCTCCAACTATCCTCAATCCCCATTCCACCCCTTCCGCGTTCAAACAAAACGCGTTTCCACCACAATAAATACACACACACACACATCTTCATCTTCCCCAAAATTCCGACCTCCGGCGAAACTCCGATCACAAAAACCCTAATGAAATGCTTCAACATCAAGCTATTATTGCTTTTGTTTTGATCAATTTCACTCTTTTTATCATCTACACAAGTGCAATTCGATCAGTTCCTCAAACACCCATTGATCACGATTCAACGATTGAAGTTCATCGGAGTGATGTTACGAATTACATCGAGGCGCCGGAGTACCGAAACGGCGATCAATGCTCCGGTGGGGTGACGATTCATGTAGCGATGACGCTCGATTTCAACTACTTGAGAGGATCTGTAGCTGCTGTTCATTCGATTCTTAAGCATTCTTCATGCCCTGAGAATCTTCAGTTTCATTTCATTGCATCGGAATCGAAAACCCCTAAACCCGAAGAACTGACCCGAATCGTGAAATTGATATTCCCATCGTTGAATTTTGTTGTGTATAGGTTTGATGATGGTGTTGTTAAGGGTTTGATCTCGAATTCGATTCGTGAAGCGCTTGAAGACCCGTTGAATTATGCGAGAACTTATTTGGGGGATATACTTGACCCGAGTGTCACCCGGGTGATTTACCTCGATTCGGATGTCGTGGTTGTTGATGATATACAGAAGCTCTGGTCGGTTCCGTTGATGTTATCAACAGAACCGACGGCGATAGGAGCTCCTGTGTACTGTCACGCGAATTTCACTAAATATTTTACTGACAGGTTTTGGTACGATTCACGTCTTTCTAGTGTGTTTACTGGAAAGAGAAAGACTCCGTGTTATTTTAACACGGGGGTGATGGTGATGGATCTGGTGAGGTGGAGGAGAGAGAATTACCGGAGTCGGATTGAGAAGTGGATGGAGGTTCAGAAGGCGGAGCGGATATACGAATTGGGGTCGCTTCCGCCGTTTTTGTTGGTGTTCGCGGGTGATGTGGCGGAGATTGATCACAGGTGGAACCAGCATGGGCTTGGTGGGAATAATAGGGTTCATAGTTGTAGGTCGTTGCACCCGGGTCCGGTTAGCTTGTTGCATTGGAGCGGGAAGGGAAAGCCGTGGGTGCGGCTTGATGCGGGTGACCCGTGTCCGGTTGATGAGCTTTGGGCGCCTTATGATCTTTATAGACACTCGAAGCAGCAATTGAGATGATGGTGGTGTAGGGTTTGTGTTGTGTTTATTGTAATTTTATTCATTCTTTTTTGTACATTTTGTATTGAGATTTTGTTGCATAGAAACTGGTTTTGTATATCTATAGATGAATTTGAGTAAAAGAAACGATTTTGTCTGGTAATCAAAATGTGAGTTTACAACATGTTGGGCTTGGGTTAAATTTAACCTCATGAGTTCCATCCCAAGCTCATGCGTGAGCTCAACATGTGAAAGGTGTATATTTTGGTGTTTTTTCCCAACCGATTCGGTTTGGTTCAACAACCGTTAAAATTGGTTCTTGATATAATTGATTCGGGTTCAAACTGGTTTTTGAAGTGGAAGATGATTGGTACGATTGGAAATAGTTTTGGTTTTAAATGGTTTTTTATCTGGTTTGTTTTAGTTTTAACTGGATTTAAAAGAACAAGTTACAAACCGGTGGTGGATATGGGTGGTGGTGAGTGATGGTGTTTAATTCTCTACATATTTTAGAAGACTTTAGAAGTGGCTCTACTAGATCTGCATCAATAAGAACTCGTGCAGACGTTTTTCAATAAAACGTCTTCAAAAAAAACAAACAGTTTACAGATGGTAATGTCTGCGCATGGTCTGCGCAACACATATAGAAGAATTTCGCAGATCTTTTTTAGAAAAAAAAAAAGCACCACCTAAGTGTGCTATATATTTATAGTTATATGAACGAAAATAAATTCACGTCTATAGCCATGACCCATGAGAACCACGATTTTCATCTCATGATTATTTTAAAAATTTAAAATAGTACGTAACCATGAGTTAGTGAGTTACGCAAGTTTAAAAAAAAATAGACACGTGAATCTAGCTTGTGAATAATTTCGTATGGGAAAAAGGCATTTTTTAGATAATGATTTAGTCCCTTCTCTAGAAGTGTATAGATCAACTATGTGTTTAAGTTTCACTATAACAAAAAAATGAGAGTTAAACATAGAAGTTTTTCCGGTAATTCGTATTTTCCTGAAAAGGTAGGGGTTGTGGTCCCGACTAGCTAGATAATAGATAAATACGTCTGATTAAAATAACACTTATCATTCAAAGTAGTGTCTAAAATTTACTGTTAAAAAATCTAGTGGAACTAATACTAAGCCCCCGCGTTGCGGTGATGGCGTAAACCGTGTCAAGTAACAACAATGGAACACTACCGTCAGTGACCACAAACACTGAACTCGTATTAAAGAAGAAATAAAAGACAAAAAAAATAAATTGAATGAAAATTAGACGTACAAACGTTGAACCACGGAGGCGTAACGTAAATATATAAAACAATAAGCAAGTCGATCTAGGATCAGCGCACTTTGACATGATTGTTAAATGGGGAAAAATAATCGTACAAATGTCGAACCACACATATACTCGGCGGCGTGTTAACTCGCAATAATTAGAACGAAACGTAAAATACAAAATTTGTAAATATGAAAAGTATAAGCGACCAAATTTGAAAGTAAAATTTGTTGGGACTAAATTGTTAAAAATGTAAAAGTATTGGGTTAGCGGAAAAGTTAAAGATTTAAAAAAAAGAAAAAAGATGGGTACAATCCACTTAAACATATTATACAACCTATGATGCACACAAATATCGATAATTAGTATATGTATAATATGTGTATTGTATATGTGTCAACCCCAAGCTTAATTGGAATCTGAAGATTGAATAATGATGAATTGTGCCTTCCACCTAATGCGGAGTTTTATCAAATGATCAAAGTTGACTAGACTTTTATTAAAATGATCATGGTTTTTAGCGTATAAGATGCGTAAACTATAGCCCAAAAGTTGTAGATTAAGCTTTAGTTTTTAGCTTATGACTTGTTGATTAAGTCTGTAAGTTTTACCTCTAAACTTTAGCTCATAACCCATGGATTGAACGTGTAGACTTTAACTCGTAACTTGTGGTTTAAACATGCAGTCTTTAGCTACAAATTGTTTATTAGGACCGTAAGCTCTAATCCATAAATATTGGAGTAAGCCCATAGGCTTTAGCTCATGGATTATGGATTAAGACTGTAGGCTCTAGCCCATAAATTATGGATTAAGCTTGTATTTAGCCTATAACTTGTGGATTAAGCATGTAGTCTTTAGCCTATAACCAGTGAATTAAGCCCGTGTGAACTTAGCCTTTAACTTTACACGTGGCATGTCTCAAATTCCGCCATGTGTGAAACTTCCTTTATTATAATACTTAATGCATTGGCTTAGCCTGTAGCCTGAAAATGCACGAAATAGATGATTGATATTGGTTGGATCATGCATGACAATAAGACTTATAGACTGACAAATCATGACTATTTTGATTAAAGAACTAGTCAGTTCTGATCATTTTAGTAAAATTCCCCAATCAATGGCTGATTTTGACTTCTCAGCTTTGAGAATCATAGAATGAGTCATAATATGGCCCATTTTGAATTCATGTAGTCAACTATCATTCTTTAGTTGCAAAATTATGGTGTTTTGATTTAGGAATGTGCTTGTTGCTGCTTGATTTGATTCATATTTTGATTGCATCATCGACTTCCCTTTCTTTTGTGGTTCACACAGTCTCAAAGCAAATCGATTAGCTCAACACAAACCAAAATGAGCCTTCCAACAATTCATCTCCATCCTATATGGTACAGTGAAACCACCCGGAAGTCAACCCCCCCCCCCCCCCCCCCGTTGTAGCGGGGGACCTAAAACGATATCAAGTAGCACCAATGACTCACCACCGTTAGTGACCACTAACACCGAAAAAACTCGTGTTAAATTAAGGAAATAAAAACGGAAAAAATAAAAACGACCAAAAAGTATGCGTAAAAACGTTGAACCATGTAGACGAAACATAAAAATATAAAAAAATAAGTAAGTCGATTTACACCATAAAAAAATAAGTAAGTCAATTTAAAAAATAAGTTAATTTTGCGTTGGGGTCGTTACACGGGGAAAAATAAGGGTAAAAATGTTGAAACACGCACACACACTACGTGAGTTAACTCGTAAAATTTAGATCGTAACGCAAAACAAATAATTTATAAAATATGAAAAGTATATGGACCAAAGTTGAAAGTAACAAAATATTGGGCCTAAGTTGTAAAAAATGTAAAATTGTTGAATTAAATACAAAAAGTTAAGGATTAAAAAAACAAAGGTGTGTACAACCCACTAAACACGTTAAAATTGGTAATTAGTAATATATATAATAACTATTTTAAAAATTAAGTTGTACTTGAGTTAACTTGTTTAACTCGTTTACTTAAATAATGCAACCGTCAACCGTTAGTGAAACACGTCTACGTGGTACTCAACTTATGACCCGTTCAACCTATTTTCAATACCAATCAAGCCAAATAAATTGATTATTACCTACTAACCCACCAACCATTCTGACACATGTACTAAACTGATTAAATGAATTATGTTAGGGTTACATGATTTTAAATGAGTACATGTTAAAACGGATATCTTTTGACACAAATAAAAATATTGGTCATCTTCATGTTGAAAAATCAACCCGTTAGCCTACCAACCCGCAATCCGTCAACCTACCAACTCGACATGATTAACAAAGTTTTGAAGCTCGGATCGATTTGGTTGGTCCTACCGCGAATCAGAGGGAGGACCAATCCGAGCAACCCCGGTTCATTATTTCTAGGTTCGATCGATCGAATCGTCCCGGTTTGGTGGTTGGTCCGAGAACCGGTTAAAGGGTTGGATTGATTTCATGTTTTTTTTATTTTTTTTTTTGTATTTTTAATGAGTTTAACTTGAACGATAAATTAAAGCGCTGGACATAATATTATGTTAAGTTTTATATATAACTATAATATACATATATAAAATACTTATATTGAACTATATATACATATATATAATTATTGCTCATCCGTTTATTAAATTCGACCCGACTAGCAAAATAGTAAGATATATAATTCGCCGTCCGATCTAGCTCCAAAAACATTTGAAAAAAACAATTACTTCCAATTAGATAAAGTTGAGGGCATTAACCGCTAACTTTGCAAAGATGAAGGGTTGGCCACTTGGTGCGTTGGGGAATGTGCCTAAGATTCCCCTGGATGACCTGGATAGCATAATATATAAACTCCTTTAACTCACAATTAGTTGTCACTTTTACCCTCATCTTCCTTCTTCCGACGACCACCACCGTCTCCGGCCACCTTCTCCGGCGACTGTCAAAAAGCTAAAAAATGTCTTCTTCGACACTCAAGCGTTGGTTGAGGCCTGAGGTTCGTAACAACTGATATAATCTCCACCTTTTACGCTTGATTGTTGAGTTAAAATAGCATATATCTACTGATCTAAAGAGCAATCGATGATGTTGTGATTTGTGCTTCGTTTTGTAATCAGATCTGATGGATCTATGTTGTTTCAACAGGTGTACCCTCTGTTTGCTGCTCTCGGCGTCGCCGTCGGAATCTGCGGGATGCAGTTGGTGCGTAACATCAGCGGTAATCCTGAAGTCAGGTAGTTGTGATACAAATTGGTCTGATCTATATGTTACTTTATGAATCGGTTTGAACTATATCGGATTGTTGAGTTTGGTTGTTTACTATGTGCTGAGTCGATTGTTTGATTCGTAGGGACGGTTATTTTGGGATGATTTGTTGAACAATTTCACCAGATTTATGTGTGTAGAGTTTAGTATAGGAAAGGGGGATTTACTTCAGATGAATCATAGATTAATGCACAGGAGAAACTTGCAATCTGTTTGAAAGTTTGACAAATAATCAATAAGAACACATTAATATGATATGTATGCTGATGTACTTGAGTATAAAGATTTTGAAAGAAGCTAAAATATTGTTTGTTTCGTTAGAGAAATAAATGATGTCCCCAAAGGTACATCCGGTGGTGTACTTTCCAACCAAAGGTTGTGGGTTCAAATCTTGTAGAGTGTAGGAGCGGTGATTAGGCATAGAGTAGATAGTGTGTGTTTGCCTGTTAAAAAAAGATAAATAAGGGATCTTAAGGTTTTGCTAATTTTCTCTTACAGGATATATTATATTTTTGCAAAATTGAACATTGTTTAACTTTCTTTTCTTTGTTTTTCTCGTTAGGTTTGGTCTGCGTATGGTTTGATTTTGAAATTTTGAACTATCTATAAGCCATTAAGCCTTGTTTTTATTTGCACATATAGCTTGACTTATTTTTTTGCTTGAATTCCTATTCAGCAAGACTTATATTCAGTTACCTCTTGGTGGGTTGGTCTGCATATTGTGTGTTTTTGAACTTATGAACAATCTTTAAGCCACTAAGCAGTGTTTAAATTTGAACACATAGCTTCACTTATTTTGCTTAATTTCCTATTCAGCTAGACATATATTCACTCAGGTTTTGTCTGCAAGTTGTTGAATTTTGAAATTATGAATGATATTTAAGGCATCAAGCAGTTTTTATATTTGCATGCATTGCTTGACTTCGTTTCAAATTCCTATTCAGCTAGACATATATTCTCTTGGTGGGTTTGGTATGCATATTATCTGATTTTGAACTTAAGAACAACCTCTAAGCCACTAAGCAGTGTTTGAATTCGTACACATAGCTTCTCTTATGCTGCTTGATTTCCTATTCAGCTAGACATATATTCGCTCAGGTTTTGTCTGCAAGTTGCTGAATTGCGAAATTACGAACAATTTTTAAGCCATCAAGCAATGTTCAAACTTGCACAGATAGCTTGACTTATTTTGATCGAATTCCCCTTCAGCTAGACATATGTTCTCTTGATGGGTTTGATCTGTATATTGTTTAATTTGAACTTATGACAATTTCTAAGCCACTAAGCAGTGTTTAAATTTATACACACAGCTTCACTTATTCTGCTTGATTTCCTTATTCAGCCAAACATATATTTACTCGGTTTTGATCCTGCAAATTGTTTGAATTTTGAAATTATGAACACTTTTTAAGCCATCAAGCAGTGTTTAAATCTGCAGAAATAGCTCGACTTATTATGCTTGACATGTGACATGTATGTATATACGTATAAATGTGCAGAGTGACCAAGGAAAACAGAGCCGCGGGTGTGCTGGATAACTTTGCTGAAGGCGAAAGGTACGCTGAGCATTCATTGAGGAAGTTTGTTCGCAACAAGAGTCCAGAAATAATGCCAAACATCAATTCCTTCTTTGCAGACCCAAAATAAACTCATTTCTGGTGTTGTAAAACCAAAAACCAGTTGGTCTCAGATTGCTTTTGTGATATTTAAAACCGGTTTGTGGCAAATTCTTGAAGCCAATATTGTGTTTGGAAACAAAATTATGCTTAATAAGCACATCATTTGATAAAGTGTTTATCTTTATTGTATTAGAATATTCCCCTCACTATCATATTAATCACAACTAGGAGTGTTCTCCACGCGCATTGTGTGTGGAATTTTTCAACAGGCCAAATCTCAAAACGTGAACACGAAGACCCATCGTAATGGCGATCCTGACACGAAAGAAAAAAAAATCATACAAGACACAACCGCATTTGGTTGCCACGCCGGAAACATGACAAATGAACACAAATATAGACATCTACAGTTATGGTAAACAAATGCCAAACCAAAGTACTTTTACCAAACTTCTTAAATTTGCTACATAAGTCGTTGGAAGTTGTGTGAACCTGTTCCCAATTAAGAGCATTCACAATCATTTTTTGTCTTTATCTATATAATTAGACTAAAAAGCACTACCTTTTATCTCTCATTTTCTATGTTATCGTTACTTTTTCTCTTTCCTCCACTCATAACCACTTAAAATATATTAAAAACATTACAAAATTTTGAATAGTATTTCTTCAAAATACAGATTGAACAGTAAATTTTGCATATCGTTCGCTCACAACCACTTATAACCATAACATATAATATAGAGAATACACTCACATAAATTTAGGGAACGGGCTGTGAATGCTCTAAGTAAACCTAAAACCCTGAAACGTCATCGTCTTCTCACCTTGTAGAGGTTCACCGAACTATTAACATATAAGACAAATATAAAGTCTATTTGATAAAAAAAATCTCTAAATAGTTGTATAAAAGGTTTTTCTTACTCTTCAAGTTGTGTTGGTCTTCCCATGGTTTTTCATTTTTACAACTTCCAAATGATAGTATGTCATGATTATAGTCTAAAATAGCTTTCCATTTAATAGAAAAATTAATGGTGTTTTTTCATCAACTCGGCCATCATCACTATAAGACATTGTCCACCATCACCAACACAGACCATCTTTGATTTCCCACCATCACAATCTTCCCCAATTTTAACTCACCACCGCATCTACCGCTTTCTTCTCACCTGAAAGAAACCAACAATCAAACACCAAATCCACTAGCAACAAGAACACTGCCACTGCTAACAATATGCTCAAATCTAAAAAAATCAATTGAGATGAAATCTAAGGTGGCTATTAATTTAGAGAGAAACCCTAATCTAAAATCAATTGAGGGGCCATCAAACATATCCAAAGCTCATTTTATAAAAATTGATATTGGAAATTGTTGGTACCAGAGGTGGTGTCCAATGAACATAAATGTTCTATGTGAATTTGTTCAATATATGTGAATTTTTCCATTTGTCCATCATCTTGAAAACTAAAAAATTAAAATTACAAAAAATTATAGAAATAACATAAAATAAAGAATTGTTCCAAAAAAGATAATAGAAACGGGTTAACTGGTTAAGGATGGACTCAAACCTGCTGTTTCCGGTATGTATGCCAAAATACGAAATATGTCAGTAGATGAAAAAAAAGTATTATATTTTAATAATTTTAACTTTCATTTATTCATGGGAATTAATTTCAAGTCAGGGAATATTTACAGACACTCGTAACTTTATGTTTATTTTCATCTAACGATACCTTACTAACTGAGAGCTAACAATCGTTAGTTTTTTTTATATGAAATATAACCAACTTTGAATTTAATTTTCAACTCCACCACCACACAACCTTCATCAGGTTCGTTTTTCGGTGTCTAGCCTTCATCTTCACCTAAAATCTACCTCCAACGAGTCAAGTGTTTTCAAATCAGGAGGTAGACATCGTCGTCGTCGTCGTCGTCGTTTCAGATGTTGTAAATTATTTGAATGAAATTTGGCTAAATAAATATAAAGAAATGTTTGTTTACATTTTGATGGATCAATGCTTACATTTTGAAAATCAAACAACAAATAGAGTAGAAAGCTAACACGTCAAACTAAAAGTATACTTGAATTCATTAAATTCTACCTTAGATTTGTTGTTTATATTGTTGAAATTGTGAAATCACATTATATATCAATTAAGGAGAGTTTTGAAAGAAGTAAAATTATTCTAAAGTATAACACGATTTATCGGCCTTGAAACTATTACATGGTTTTGTTTCATATACAGCGATATATATATTAATGGGATATATTGAGTTAAACCCTTTAAATTGTGGTTATCAAGTTTGTAAATTTTATGGTCTACCGTGCGCTTGCGGAATTTTAATGCATTCGAATGCAGGTCAGTGTATTTAACTACAACCGGTTTGTATTTTTTTTAATACATACATTATTTTAACATAATAAATTGATTAATATTTGTATGCAGGTCAATGTATACCTCTGGATTTGATCGATATATTTTGGAAGAAACTTGATATGTCACCATTAATACTTGAGAAGAATGATGACATAACTTGTGACATTGAATTAAAATTGTTTAAAGATGTGTTTGACAAATAGTCCAATCCAGAAAAGAATTTTTTTTTTAAAAAGTTAACAGAAATAAATGGTCCAAGTACACATTTAGTTGAAGAACCTACTGTTAAAAAAAACTCTTAGACGACCAAGCTTGAAAAAACAACAACATAGCTTGAATAAATAACAACGAAGTCGAGCCGATCCCATTAGTCAATATCCTTATAACTGTAGTTGTGCAACCACGTCAGATTTTGTTGAATTTAATTTTATGGACTTGAAGCCATCACCATCGAGACATAGTTGCTTAACCACATCAAATATTGTTGAATTTAAAAAATAAATTTGAAGTCATCACTGTCGAGAAATAGTTTTTACATGATTTATTCCGACCTATTAATGACAGAAGTTCAAGATATCTTTCATACTTATATCACACATATAAAATATGTTAACGCTGATAGACATTTTATATTTTGATTAATTGTTGTTTGTCTCGGGCTCGTGAAGATCAATGGCCCGAAATTCGATATCAATTGTTGGATGAGCTGCATCAAGCAGAAGATCAGTACAGACATGTGTTTGGAAAAGACTTTGATGAAATGCATGAGTCCTTGTGTTTTGTAGGAATAGGTACTGCATCGCGAAGAAAGTGGATGATTGTGCCTGACATAGGTGTCTTGATTGCAAATCAGTTTGGTGTCATCATTTATTTCTTGAGCAAAAAAGGCTCCAACACTTGATTTCCCCTTTGGAAAGGTGACGAAGAGATTAAACACCATCAATTTATTACTATTGCACATGCACATGATATGCATAATACATGGTACAATTAAAAGGAGAGTACCTAATATCGACTACAATGACACTATGGAATCACTATAAACATCAAGCTCCAATTGGATAATCAAAGTATATGCATCATATACAAATGTATATTCACCAACTTTCTAGCTTTTGAAGTGATATCATAGATGTGTAGATATTTTTTGAATATGTAAATCAAACTTTTTATGTTATTTTTTATATGTTTTTTACCTTTTTAATAAGACTTTCAAGTTTATATTAAGAGTTATCTTGTATATATGTGACTAATTTCATTAAATGCAACAAAATTGGTTTTTATTTATTAGTATATATGTCCACTATACTTTATATTAACAAATTCTTTAGATTATATGTTGTTTTTTATGATTTATTAATATCAATATGATTATGTATAATTCATTATTTTTCTTATTTAACATTTATCTCTTTGTATTAATAAATCTATTCTGGTGTACAATTAATCTAATATAACCATACAACATTTGAAATTATTTAAAAAAAATAAAATTAGATTGATTGATTTACTATTCAACATTAATTTAATTTGAATGTAAAGACAAAATAGATAATACATAAGTTTTTTCTTAATAATGATTTTACAAAGAGAAATATGACAAATAGAAAGGGTGTATGTATATTTAACCCAACCCTTAATTAAAAGGTTCAAAGTCACTAATAAAAAATTGAAAACTCTTAAAACAGATGAGATTTTAAATCCTACAATGAGATAATTAAATTTAAAACATACATAAGTGTGTGGTCGCACTTATAAAATTTAAAAAAAAATAAAATATTTTAAAGAAAAACTAAACAGAAAGTAGTTAGTGACCTATTCAAAAACTCCACATTGAAAAACAAAATCTCCCTATAAAACAGGAATTCAAAACTCATCGATAATCTTTCATCATCATCATCATCTTCTTCACCACTGTAACACCATCCCCATGACAGTCAAGGGTGGCTCCCGCCCCGCCTGCGCGGCGTGCCGCTTCCAACGCCGCCGCTGCTCCCCCGACTGCCCTCTAGCACCATTCTTTCCGGCCCACCAACCGAAAGTTTTCCAAAGCGTCCACAGTCTTTACGGCGTCGGACACATAATGAAGATCTTAAATCAGTTGCCTGATAATGACAAAAAGGAAGAAGCAATGACATCAATCAAATACGAATCAGGCATTCGTCAACTCAATCGTGTGCATGGGTGTTATGGGTTGATATTGCAATTGCAAAAAAAGATTATGGATTCGAGGGACGAGCTGCGGTATGTTGTTCGTGTTCTTGAGGCGTATAAAAAGAATCGTAAGCCCAATTGTGTTAATGAGATGAACAATGATCAAGTTGTTGGTGGTGGATCTAGTGATTGGGTTCGTGGGATGATGGTTAATGAAGGGGGTGATAATTTGGGGATTCCTTACACATATGCAGCGAGTGATCATGTTGGTGGATTTGATCGCGATGATCAAACGGAAACCAGTGTTGATTTGACGACGAATCGATCTTTGTTTGATGAGTTTCAACAGTATTGCAGCGTTGAAGAACACGGTGAAGGGAGTCAAGATTATGCAGAAATGATGTGTGGGTCGTTTGTTGATGATCATCAACATCAGCAATCTTTTATGGGGCCTAAAGAAGCCCATGAATTGAAGTACATTTAGGGTTTTTGTGATGATCTTTGTGTATAAATGTTTAAGTTGTCGTTCGATCTTGATGATCTAATCGCGTGTTTTGTGTTTGCAGGTTGGAATCACCGGAGGCATCGTATTTTAGTGAACATGGAGATGTGAAAGACGAGGAAAAATTGTTTCAAGGTAGAAATAATGTTAGGATTATACGCGTGTTATTGTTGATTATTGGTTCTTTTCGACGATTAGATGACAAAAACGCTTCTTTTAGGTACAAGGTCCCTTGGTTAGCACGAGTTCGAATGATGTACGATGACATGATAACTCAAATGCAGACTCGAGATCTCCTATCTAACAAACAAAGATTCGTTGTAGCGCGAGTGACCGAAGAGCTTTGAGTTTGATTTATATTTGTTGGTGTTTAAGAGGGAACCCTTGTACGTACGCTTATTGTGGATTTTATGGTGTAGCATATGCGATTTCATTAATTTATGTTTACATTTGAAATAAAACATTTTCGTTGATTTTGCTAACTTGAGAGTATTCTATTTTTTATTTGTTTTGAGATTTTTGAAATTGAAACATATGATTAGGATATTGTCATATTGATGTTGAGTTTAAAACCTTTTTTGGAATTTATATATGATTTAAACAAATTACGTGAAGATATCATATGATATGACACGTTGTGGATAAATATAAACTTTGAGATATATAAAGATGTGACCAATGTTTATAACTGATAGAATTTTGAAATTTAAAATTATAAGAGAAAAGAATTTCACATTATCATCATCAAGATTGTAATGGAGAATATATACTTGATGTCTAGATAATTGGTTGTTAGTTTATGAGATTATCAGTTTCAACGGAACCATTATGATTATCAAGTTTATGATTAACGGGTCATTGATAGTATAAATGATCTTCATCTTTATACATTAAGTATGATGGGTTTTGTTGGAATATTTGTAATCAATAAATTAGTCAATTAAAGTCAGATTAAAAAGGTGAAAATTAGAAAAGTCAAACTTGTAATAGTAAGAACTTAAGGGGTTAGTTATGTTAGTTATGTTAATATGTAATGTTGCTTGTAAGGATATAAATACCCACCATGTATCAACATTTTCAGTGTGGAATATGTAGTATATTGCGTGTGAATTGTCTCTTGATTTTGACTCTGTTTTTCCACCGCGAGTCCCTGCACAATCTGTGCATACTCCTTTAATTGTTCATCCAACATACGTATGATCCTATTGATATCGATCGAGGGGCCTCAACAGGTTTTAGGGTCATTGGATTCATATGAACAATGACATAATGATTGACCCATATGTATGTTTGTAAACATGACTGTTGTCATAGGTTTGATGACAAAGAACAATGTGGCTTATGGATCATGAGGACTCGGTAATAGTAAGTAAGTTATGGATTGTTTTCTAAATGAATTAAGAGTAAAGTGATCTTACTTCAAGTTAAGGGATCATAAGTTAGACTTAATTTTATATTTGAAAATATAATATTGTACGTCCTTACTAATGAAGCATTATAAATTGATTTGTTCGCGTTCAAGTCTTAATTGACTCGCGTATTTATGTATAGTCTAAATTGTCTAATTATACTGCGAATGTAGCTAGTTGTATCGATTGTATTTGGTTGTTAAAAACCTCACAAATCATGTGTGGATTGTTTTGACCCATTTAAACCATGTTTTGATGTTTAAACCTCGTAACACGAGTTAGGTTTGATTTGACCCTTATGTTTTGACCTGGGTGGAAACTCAACTACTTCCAGACTATGAAGACATTACCAAATGTCGTGTGTTTTGACTCATTTAGAAATGTTTTAATTATTAAAAATCATAAATTAATGTGTTTTGGTTTTTGACCCGTTTGAAATGATGTTGATTGCTAAAGATCATAAACTAGTGTACATGGGAGGTTTTGAACCGTTTAAAATGGGTTTGATTACTAAATATCATGACAAAATACATTGGGTGTATTTTACCCGTTTTAAGTGCATTTAATTTTTTAAAAGAGCAAAGGTTGGTCTGTATAAAGTGTAGTCAAAATAGTGCAGCGCTAAAAACTTTGTGTATTATCCGGGTTAAATAAGAAAATATTTAATATTTATTAATGAAGAGTTAATAACTGTAAACATTATTTTGAATAAGATATGATTGAAATGATGTATGAGTAAGTAATTTGATTAGTGGATAACATATTTTTATTATTTTTGAAACTTTGGTTTTAAAAAAATTATTGATTTGAAAAAAAATAATTTTTTATCAATATCTCGTATTTTAAAAACTCCGGGTTTGTTTTGTAAAAATGTTTTTGTATTACACTTAAATTTTTTTAAAGATATTGACTTTAAAATATTTCATAATTTAAAACTGATGGATAATCCTTTATTAGTTATTTGAAGATAAGTATTTATTTGAAAGTTTGTATTTAAAAGCTTGAGTCTATCTAGTAAAAGATTAGTTAGAGTCATTATCTCTTTATCCATTCGTTTAGTATAAATAGATGATTTGGGTCGTTGTAATTGTTAAGAGTTTTGAGTTAATAAAATGGAAAAAGACATCGTGAAGATTGTCCTCTTCACAAAACATCATTGTGTTTGATGGCTCTATCTCAAAATATAAAACAAGGCTTGTCGCTTGCTAAAGGATACGTCCAAGAACAAGGGATAAATTTTGAAGAAGCATTCGCTCCCGTGGCTCGCATTGAAACTATCCGGCTAATTCTAGCACTAGTTGCACGAAATAGATGGACGGTGTATCACTTAGACGTAAAGACGACGTTCTTAAACGATGAGCTAAAGGAAATAGTACGTCTATGCAAAGCAACCGGAAGGTTTCCTTGTCCCGGGAAAAGAAAATATGGTCTATCGTCTACACAAGGCCTTATATGGATTGCGCCAAGCTCCCCGTGCTAAGAATGAAAAACTTGACACAACATTAAAGAATATTGGCTTCATTCGATGTCCCACAGAATCTGCCGTGTATAAAAGAGTTACAAAAGAAGAATTGATTATAGTTGGGGTTTATGTTGATGATTTAATTATCACCGGCTCAAGTGCAAAAGAAGTTGAAGAATCCAAAGTGCAAATGAAAAATCAGTTTGAGATGCAAGATCTTGGCCTACTCACATACTATTTGGGTCTAGAAGTTCATCAAAAGAAAGGAGAAATTATGCTAAAACAAGAGAGTTATGCTACGAAGATTTTGAAGTTGGGAGGAATGATGTCTTGCAACCTTACTCGTGTTCCATGGTCGTAGCAAGCACATTAACACACGTTTTCATTTCATACGAGAAAGAAAATATATTAACAAAGGAGTTGCCTAGAATCAAGTTCGAAGAAATGCGAATACTGCTCGGAGTGAAGGATTTGGGTGGCACAATAAAGGATTAAGGGGTGAGTGATGGATAATCCTTTATTAGTTATTTGAAGATAAGTATTTATTTGAAAGTTTGTATTTAAAAGTTTGAGTCTATCTAGCAGAAGATTAGTTAGAGTCATTATCTCTTTATCCATTCGTTTAGTATAAACAAATGATTTGGGTCTTTGTAATTGTTAAGAATTTTGAGTTAATAAAACGGAGAAAGACGTCGTGAAGATTGTCCTCTTCACAAAACATCATTGTGTTTCTTTTGCTTTGCTTTGATATCCAACAAAAACAAGTTTCGTTATTATAGAAAAAAGTTATAGTTTTAGAAAACTTTATTTTTGAAGAAAGTGTATTTTTATAACAAAAGATTTAGTTTTTATTTTATAAAAAATATCTTTTAAAAATTATTGATTCAAGAATAACCTGAATTTATATTTATAATATATATATAGAGAAAGAAATATATTTGAAAATTAGTTACTTGACTTGTTAGAATGAAATAGATAATTTAGTCGGAAAAATTAATTACAGAGTGGTTGTGTGAATGCCAAGTGTCACAAAACCTAAAAAATTATTAGGATAAATTTGACGATCAATTATATTCAAAAAAACAAACGCAAAGCTAGACAAGTTACATGGTGTTTTTTTAAACCACCAAGAAATAACAACATATTTACACCGAAAGAGATAGAACGACTATGTACTCATATTTGTGACAATACCACATAACAAAAGACATCCGACCCGTAAAGTGAAGATATCAAGTAGTGAGGGAAGCATAAATAATAAGCAAGGGGAACAAAAAATAAAAAAGGAAGTATTTGTTTCAACCTCTTGATGATTTAAATGTCTGAATGGTTCAACATTTAATTATTCAAAGTGTTTATTTCCAAGCAAATGTCTGAATGGTTCAGAATTTTGTTTTTGAATGATTAAGTATTATACTGAGTCTGAATGATTAAGACATTTTATCTGAATTTGTGACAATACCACATAACAAAAGACATCCGACCCATAAAGTGAAGATATCAAGCAGTGAGGGAAGCATAAATAATAAGCAAGGGGAACCAAAAATAAAAAAGAAAGTATTTGTTTCAACCTCTTAATGATTTAAATGTCTGAATGGTTCAGCATTTAATTATTTAAACTGTTTATTTCCAAGCAAATGTCTGAATGGTTTAGAATTTTGTCTTTGAATGATTAAGTATTCTGAATGGTTAAGACATTTTATCTGAATTGATCATACATTTGCCTTTAAATAGTTAAGCGGTATATTAGTTCTTAATGGTTTGGATCTCTTAATGGTTTGGATCTCTTAATGGTTCAACACTTAATGGTTCAGACCTCTTATTGGTTCGGTACTTAATCATTCAGAAACTACCAAACAGTTCCTAAGTGAGGTGTCGTAAGGAGCAATGTTGGAGCTTGAACCATACCTTAAAGGGGCGAGAGCGAAAGTAAACTATTTTAAGGGGGACAAACTCTATATTTATTATAAAATTTCCACTACCAGACCAAAAATTTACACTAAATAGACGAAAATTAGCACTACTGATGAAAAAAAAACGAGGACGGACCCCGCCCAAGCTTCGCCTATGGCAAGGAGGATAGCATCAAACTCTGCGATAGCAGTGAGTGAGACTACACCCAAATAGGTATTTATGAGATTTTTAAAATCATAACAAAATTCGCTAGTTGGGGATAATCTACTACAATCCAAATGTAAGACCTCTTAATCCATTAAGAAACTGGAAGCCGAACCATAAGCATCAACTTTTGTTAACAACTTTATATATTCTATTGTATTTTATTGTATTATAAAAAGTTTGTTGATAATTTTATGTAAATATTTTGGGAAGGGTTTAAATACAAATTCTTTTAAAACTAAAAAGTTTAAAAAAGGATTAAGATTTTGACACGTATCCTTTTGATCAAAATTAGGTTGAAGGTAAAATTGGTAATGTTTCCCATTCTCAAGTTCCACCCTTCTGTTTAAATATTCATAGCTTTTATATACGATATTACTTTTAAAAAAATTACGCCATAAAGACGAGAATTTTTTTATCTTTGAAAAGCTTGTAGTGTTTATATAAAAAACAAAGTTTTTTTATAAACTCATTGTGTAATTACGTCAAGTCATTGTGTAATCTTCTGAATTAATGAGGATTACAAAATTATCTGATGAGTAATACACAATGAACTTGAATACACAAAAAAGATGACATTTCTTATTATTGTGTTATTCAAAAATCATCATTTTAAAAAAACACAATGTTTAACATAATAGTCAACATTAGACACAATAACCAACACTAGACACGATGATTAACAAGTTACAATGAGCTGCTTGACGAGAAATACACAATGACATGATCAAGATTACATAATGAACTGAAAAACATAAACAATCACATTTTTAGCATTTTGTTATTTGAACATCATCATTTAAAAAGACGCAATGCTTAACACAATAGTCAACATTAGACAAAATGGAAATATAATAACCAACACTGGACTTGATAATTAGCAATAGACACAATTAGATGCTTGACAAGGATTACATAATGACCTGATCAGGATAACATAATTAACTGGAAAAAACGTAAAAAAAATAATTATATTTTCAGCATTGTGATATTTGAAAATCACCATTTTAATAAACACAATAGTTAACATTAGACACAATGGATAACATAATGACTAGCACTAGACTCGATGATTAGTAATAGACACAATGAGCTGCTTGATGAGGATTACATAATGACCTGATCATGATTACACAATGAACTAGAAAACCTAAAAACTACATATATAACATTATGTTATTTGAAATTCATCATTTTTGAAACACAATACATAACAAAATGGTCAACATTAGCCACAATTGTTTGATAAATATTACACAATAATCTAATATTACACAATGAGCTGGCGAATATTATACAATGAGCTGAAATAACGTGAAAAAAACTTTGTTTTTTATGTATCAAAATTATAGCCGTTTTAAAGATTAAAATGATTGTTTTTATGGTGTAATTTTTTAAAAAAAATAATGTTGCATGTACAAGTTACGAACGTTTTAAAAAATAAACTTGGAAATGTGATTAAAATACCATTATCCTATCATTTAAAGTTTTAACTATTTACCATTATGTCACCGGATTTTCTTAGCCCTTAGATTTAAGATCTAATGGATTATAATCCTTCTCACCTTTTTTAGTTTTTTCTCCCTTTTTACAATAATCCCACCCTAATATTTTTAACTCAATCAATATCTACCAATAAGGTTTTTACTCTTATTTCAATCAACCAAAAAGCTTTATTTCGCACGTAATTACCAAGTAAGACTCACTTAGAGCATTCTCATTCCATTTGGTATACCCATCTTTATCATATATTTTAAGAAAAACCTCAAAAAACTATCTCCATCCAATTGCTTAAAATCACATCTTATCTTTATAATATAAGAATTTATTTAAGATATGTACAGTGAATCTTTATATTTACCGATTCACTATACACACCATATATTCATATAATAACTTCCACCCCTTTCTTTGTTCATCTCCTATCCATTTATCCCTTCACTCACAACAACTACCAATGACCTTCATATTTTTCCTGGTTCCTCATATAAACCACCCTCCAATTCCCTTTCTTCATAGCTCACTGGTCTCCTTCTATTTGGGGTTTCGATTTGATATTCGCTTCATTTTGGGTTCGATCACTCCTTCAAACACAAAAGGTATGTACTCGTAATTCTAAACCCTACTTTGTTTAGAAAACCTTGCAATTTCAGCAGAAATATCATTAATTTTTTAACTTAATTGTATGGCAGTGCATAAGAAACTTTTGTAGTTCCATTTATAAAATTACTAATGTATTTCAACTAAAAAATCATACCCAAACTATTACAACCAAGGCGAAACTACACGTATGTACGGGGTCAAGTGACCCCATTGATTTTTGAGCGAATAGTGTATCCTATAGTAGCGAATTGTCGAGTAAACCCATAAATTTTCAGGAAGTGAACCCATTAATTTTATTAAGTTCAAGACAAATGTTCGGTCGTGGTTTAGTGGTCGCGCGCTTGAACTAAGTCTCCAGACTCAGCTTTGGTCTTGGGTTCGACCCTTACAGGTCTTATACTCTTATTAATAACCAATATTACGTTTGTACCCTTATATTTATTACATTTTAACCCTAACCCAAAATCCTTCCCTCCACAATCGCTACTGGAATGCTGCTACTATTCCACCACCACCACCACCCAAATCGGCCATCACTGCTTCTTTGACCTCCGACAACCCTTCCATTGTTCCATCCAAACTCCGGCATTCGGCGGCCCTCTCTTCCAGCAGCCTACGGTCTGAACATGAACTTGAGTGTGGAGAAAACTTATACAGATATAAAATGAAAACTTGTTGATGTACATAGTTGACAAGTTCTTTTGATACAAACTAGTGAAATGAAAACTTATACAAATATAAAATTATAGATGGCTGAACATGAACTTGAGTGTGGAGAAGTTAAAATTGGTTTTGGTTTCCATGGTAGCTGATAACAATGTCTTCTGCAAGACAGTAGGTTTGGACCAGTTCTTTTGATACAAAACCAACATCGTGTGCCTTCCTTTGATGGCTACAATGGATTGAGTCGTGATCCCATGAAAATGTAAAATTTATATGCATTTTGTAGATCAATTACAATAAAAAATCATACAAACTACACAAGAATACTTAGACTGCAAAGGTGTCGATCGAAAATGTATCAGTTTCAAAAGATGAAGAAGCGTAAGGAATAACTATAAAATGCAAGTTTTATTTGATTCTTTCCGTATATTTTTTTGTTAACATTTTAATGCAATTTAATTATCTATTCCAGCTCGAATTAATCTGACCCGACCCGACTTGATCGGACAACCCGGAAATTTTTATGTTGTTTCATTAAAATTCTAATCACAAAAAATGTGACCCCTTGAAAATTATTCCTGGTTCCGCCACTGATTACAACTGCTAGAGTGCTTGCTAAAGTTATGTTTGAATTAACATTTCTATTGATGGCACTCTGTAATGTATAGTTCTTTTCAGTTAGGATTATCATTGCATAGTTGCTATAAGTCCAAGTCTTGTTTTCATACCTTTGTTTTGGCAAGATATTAAACGATATGGTATGGAGTTTAGACATCCAGCTGAAGGTTTTCTAAAGAAAATCAATGATGAAATAGTTCTTATTAATATTTAGTTATTTATTTTAAGATCTCTCAACACTACAACCTTTCATCTACAATAAGTTTTATTATGATCATTAGCTTTATGTATTTTGTTTAACTTGCTTACTTGCTAATCTGTATGCAACTTAGTTTCTTTTATTTCAATGATCCCCCTGTTTTTATTTAAGTAGGATTAATTTGCTGTTGTACTAACTAAAATCACATTTTCATTGATATGCTAAAGACTGCCAAAGTTCATTCATATGTGGTTTTTGTATACTTTATAGGTTGCACACATAGATGTTTCACATATTCATGTATTTAGCTCTTCATGTTTATATCAATACTACTTGTTTTCTTAAGGTTGTCTTTTGGCTTTGTTGTGTTTTTGTTGGTAATTGGGGCTGATGCCTATAGTTCAAATCTCAAATTGTAGACAAATATCAAGTTGTGTTTCTGTTGCTAATTGAGGCTGCAGTTCTTGTTAATCAGATGGTGCAATAACTGAATGATGTTTAAGCGTACATGTGGTATTTTTATACTTATTGGATTTCATTGGATTCTGAATACCCTTTCCTGGTTGATATCTATTTCTTTTGGGTTTTGATTACATTTATGTCAATTTCTTTGTTTTTTGATTGAATTTATTAAATCTTTGATCAGAAATCTATCGGGTACTGAAGTTTGGTGTTATATTATGCGAATGAAATACACGAAAGTGCTGTAATTAAAATAATAAAAATAGAATATAAAGATAGAGATAAAGAATGAGAAGTGGGAGGTTTTTAAAAAATGATTAAGAAATTTAAGAAATGAGGAATTTTAGATAAATTATAATTATAAGGATATGAAATGGGATGTGAATGCTCTTATAACAAGGATTTTCTTCTATTCTAGAAGATACATATGCTAGTATGTAAACCATAACTAAAGAAACCACATTTGTTATACCATAAAACCGCAATAAACTACTTACAAAGGTTTTTGCCTTTTACAAATATAATATATAGCTTAAATGCAAAACTCTAGCATAACTTGCCTTCCAAGTGTTTTTTATTTAATTTTACCCGTTGATCATCCAGTGATGGAGCTTGAACAATGGTATAGGGGGGCCGAAAGTTCGAGACCCAAATTACCCCGGGGAGAAGTGGGGGGGGGGGTGTTGGGGGGCGGACTCAATATGTATAAAATTTTCAGCCAAAATCATATAAATTTATACTTCTAAGCGAAAAACACAGGGTGGACTGAGGCCGTCCCGGGCCCCAACAATACTTCGCTAATGTGATACCTCCATCTGAGACATCATGTCAGCATACACCATTGTTGATTATTGGTTCTTTGTGGATGATTAAATGACATACACACCTTTTTCAGGTGTAATGTCTCTTTGTTAATCACAACAATGATGTACGTTGACATGATAACTCAAATGTAGGCTTGAGATCTTCATACCAAAGAAGAAAGTTTCTTTATAATGCGGCTTATCAAAGAGTTTTGAGATTGATTTATATTAATTGGTGTTTAAGAGGCGAAACCCTTGTTTATGTGTATGTTTATTGTGTGTTTTAATGTATAAGATATGCAGTTATGAGATACAAGAAAGAGTTTGAAATTAAAAATTTTGGGTGATTTTGCTAACTTGAGAGTATTCTATTTTATCTGTTGTTTTGTCAATTTTGAAATTGAAATATTTGGTTAAGATATGGATTTTTAAAAACCTTATGATCATTGTGATAAATCTTATATATAAATATATAAAAATTTAACATATTAATCTGTATAATTATGTAATTAGTGATTATCTGAGTAGTATTTATATTTTGTAAGTTATAATATTTTTAATTTTATTGATGACATAATGGAATATCATGATACAATACATTGAGTATATAAATTATAAAACATGCATGCTCTCTAGGGTTCGATGATAAAATGTTATATGTTTCTAAAAAAAATTATAATTCAAAGCGGATATAAAATGTAATATGTGATTAATGATTACAAAGTATACATGTTTTATCAAATTAAATAGTCTTTCAAGAAATAAATTTTATAAAACCAAGTAAGCACGGTGTAGATTAAAGAACTCAAAATTCAAAACGGATAGGGTGATTGAGGTGCCCGTGCCACACTCATCACTCTACAACACACACCCACCAATCAAAACATACCACATCACATCACACCACACCAATTTGTGAAGAAAGGGGGGGGGGGTCACACCATTTTTTTAATTAAGAAAAATTACTTTATTAATAAAAATAAATTACAACTTATATATAAAAACATTAAAAAACATAAAATTTAATAATATGACAATATTAAAACTAAAAATCTACAAATTAAACTTCCAACCACGTATCCGGGCAATTTGACGTTTCCGTTCAAAGACGTTCTTCAACATCGGTTCGGGGACATCGTCATGCGGTTTAAGAGAAGATTGAGAATTTGGCCTCAGGATTTTGAGGATTTTTTGAAAATTAATTTAGAATTTGTATAAGAGACTATGAGAAGTATTTGAAAATGATGTAAAATTTATGAGTTGAAGTTTGATATTCAGTGTAATTTTTTTTTAATGGATATAACCGTTGGGGTGGGGTGGGGGTGGGGGTGTGGATGGCATCTCAAACGGTCAAAAAATGACCGTTCTCGTCGGTCAAAAAGTGGGTTTTATGGTGGTGTGGCACGATGCGGGTGCGTGGCCCGACTTTAAAATTCACGTTGTGGGAGAACGGCGGCGGTGTTACCACGCGGCGCCGACCCCGCCATGAGGCTGCAGCAACAGCGCCCCACCCCCTTAAAATGTAAATTTGATTAATGATTTTAAGTTACTTTGCTATCTTGAGAGTATTCTATTTTATCTATTGTTTTGTGATTTTGAAATTAAAATGTTGTTTTGTGAATTTTGAAATTGAAATATTTGATTAAGTTACCTTGAGTCAAAACCTTGTGATCATTTTGATAAAACTTGTATGTAGATATTATAAAAAAATTTATAAACAGATTAGTGTGTATACTTATATAATTTAGTGATTATCTTAGTAGCATTCCTCTTTATAAGAACACTCACATCCCATTTCTTATTTTCATCATTATAATTACACTAAAAATCACTATTTTTTCTCTTTTCTTTCATTTAAATAATATATTTTTATATCTTTTTCATTATTTTTTCTTTCTGCTTTACTCACAAACACTTTTAAAAATATTAAAAAAATTGTAAGGGTTGAACAGTAAATCCTTAAATTTACAGATGAATAGTAACATTTTATCTCTAATCCACTCACAACCACTTAAATCATTTCATATAATTTAAGAACTCACACTTACATAATTTTAAGGAATGAACTGTGAATGCTCTAAGTAATAATCATTCTGTAATTTTATCGATAAAATAATAAGTATCATGATACATACAATGAGTATATAAAACATGCAAGCTTTCTAGCATTCACTGGCATAAAGCTGTACATACATTTTTATATAATTCAAAATTCAAACGGGATATAAAATGCAACTAGTTGTTACACCTCACGTATTGTGCGGGAAGTAATATCCAATCAAGTTTAAAAGTTACTCTAACGCACTACAACAAATCATTTCAAAATCTGGTATGGTAATATCCAACTAAGTTTAAAAGTTACTCTAACGTGCTACAACAAATCATTTTAAAATCTAGTACCAATTTGCTTTAACATTTGAGCATGTATTTGAACTATGAATCTATCGTTAGCTATCACCACCGTTATCCCAAATAAACTAGATATCGTGACTAAAAAACTCACATAAGTGCATTACAACAAAATATAAAACAAGATCAAATAAAATAATAATAACTTTGTACAAAACATATGTATATGTATGAAAAAACTGAAACCACCGGTAAAACATTATTTTTTTTTTGTTTTTCCACAATTATAAAATGTCTTTTTTGAATATTAATATACTAATTCTAATATACTGTCATAACATTTTTCATTTCAATTCATTTTTTTTTTAAATCAAGTCTTATGAAGGCATGAAAAAAACCTAACCCTCCTTTAGTGGTTTAGGGGTTGTTTGTTTCAAACTTTAATAAAAATAAAAGAAAAGATAGCAAAAGCTACTGATTCAGATGTCTGAATGGTTCAACACTTAATGGTTCAGACTGTTTGTTTTGCGAGCAAATGTCTGAATGGTTCAGACATTTGCCTCTGAATGGTTAAACATTATATTGAGTCTGAATGGTTAAGACCTCTTATCTGAATTGGTCAAACATTTACCTTGTAATAATTAAGCGATATTTAAGCTCTTAATGATTTAGAACTCTAAATGGTTCAACACTTAATGGTTCAGATCTTTTATTGGTTTAGCACTTTGAGACTGTTTGATAGCCTGTTAATTGTCATTAAGAGGCTACCTTGGGTTATAACATATGAATGATACCATTAAAATTTAGCATCTTAACCATTTAGTATCAGGGTTAATTCTTAATCATTCAAAGGTTATGAACCATTACGAGGTAGCCATTAAAAAGCTATCAAACAGTCTATTAATAATTCAACGGCTCTTTAGTTATTAATTAACTTTAAAATAAAATTTAAATAGAATAATAATAATAATGGATCATAAATTCATAATCATTCCAAACAAGTTGAATTATTTACATTTTCTAATCTCAACCTCCATCTTTACTCACCATCTTCTACATCGAAATCCACACTCAAGCCGCCATTGATACACTGCAAATTACAGAAAGTGTGTAAAATCAGCAACATATATAGGCATCAATAGATTCCTCATTTCACAATACTCAAGAGATCATCAATCACCTCCGCCACCGGAGATTTCAATCTCCACCGTCGCCGGAGTTCCACCACCGATTGCTCTGAATCTGAAGACAATCATGAAGAAATTGAGGAGTTTCTACATGCATTTGAGGCATCCACACACCATAAAGAAGAAGAAATGGATCTATCCGTTAGCTTTAGGGTCAACTGTGTTTCTCCTGTTACTGTTTCTCCTAACCCTAGCTTCACTCGACGGTAATCGAATCTACGGCTACTATGCCACCGCCGGAGACTCCGTGTTCGTCGAAGATCAGCTCCGGCCGATCGGTGTCTCCGACGTTCATCATCCGCCGCGGTTTGCGTACCTCATTTCAGGATCGAATCACGACGGCGTTATGCTCCGGCGGACGCTTCTGGCTCTGTACCATCCGAACAACCGCTACGTGGTGCATCTGGACGGTGAATCGTCGCCGGAGGAGCGGCGGGAGCTGGAGGAGTATGTGAAGAATCATCCTGTTTTTGTGAAGTTTGGCAATGTGGTGATGATCACGAAGGCGAATCTGGTGACGTATCGTGGACCGACTATGGTGGCGAATACGCTTCACGCTGCTGCGATTTTGTTGAGAGAAGGTGGAGATTGGGATTGGTTTATTAATCTCAGTGCTTCTGATTACCCTCTCGTTACTCAAGATGGTAGAGTTCTTGTTCTGTTGTGTTAATTGAGGACTAATTTGGTGTTATACTGGCGTTGATGTGTTTGTGTGGTTGTGTTTGTTTCAGATCTGCTTCATGCTTTCTCTTCTCTACCGAGGGATCTTAATTTTATTGATCATACTAGCAATATTGGATGGAAAGAGTAAGATTTTGTAATTCAGATCAACAGATCTTCTGTACTGGAGTTATGTGATTGTGTGTGTGTGTGTGTGTGTTTTGCAGGTTTCAAAGGGCAAAACCTGTTATAGTTGATCCAGGGTTGTATATGACGAAAAAGACAGATGTTTTTTGGATCACGCAGAGGAGAAGTGTACCTACAGCCTTCAAATTGTTTACAGGTTTCGTTTAGCATCTTTTGTTTAGTGACAGAAGTCTTTTAGTTCATTGCTATTAGCCATTTATGGTAATTGGTTTTGCATATTGGGTCGTCTCTTTTTTGGTTTTATCGATTGATAGGTATTGGTAATTGGGAAATAGACATGTAGGTATGGCATTACCAAATCATTCAATTTTGCATGTGAAGTTGTTGGAATTGAAAACCAATCAAATGTTTTTCGATGTGCATATATGAAATCTTCATGGGAAATTTGACATCTGTTTTTACTTGATATAGCTGGGCATGGCTTGTGTTTGATGTTTCAGCTATCTTTCTTATAAGCTCCATTCCCCTTCCAACATAACTTGTGGCTGCAAACCTTGAGTCGTGGTCTTTGGTAGTGTACTTACTAGTTACTACTACAAGTAACTCTTACCTTGAGTTAGGTTAAGTTCTTTAGAGATCCAGTTTAATTCAAGTAGCCTGATTTGGACAGTAAACCTGTTACGAACACAATTGGTAATCAAGCATTAAGATCGATTTTAGAGAAGAAGTACCAAAGAGAAGAAGTTTATCTCAAATCATCGATACCCATTTCATTGTTCTTTCTGTTTAAGTACAGTAACCATGTTAACAACTAACCAAAGAGACCTTATACTATTCAACTATTACAAACTAGCCCTTCTACTATTTTGATACCTAACATTACTCCCCCCTTAAAAGATTTTTGTCCCCAAAAATCAGAAATAGTAAAAAAAATTCTAATCAAAAGTATCAAAATCAAATAACTTTTTCGTTGAACTTGAATCGCTTGTAACAGTAGATGAAATCGACCTGCAAAGATCATCATGTGCGTCTTCTTTGCACAGTAGTGAATATTCACTGTTAACTGGAATATTTGTTATTGACCCGTAGATGAATCCCATGTATATGCTTCTTGTAACTTCTTGAATACTAACTGAAAACATGGTAGACTTCAGAACCACCTCACCAATAATAATAACAAAAAATGCAATTGTTTTTCTTGTCTGTGGACTTTGCTCGAGAAGATTGGTAAGCCCGGTAAGCCCCACCACTACAATGAAATCATATTTAGACAATGCTAAAAGCACCATTTTCCTTCTTTTAATGATATTCTTGTTCATAACACCATTGAAACTTCCTAAATCAGAAAAAGAAACTTGAACTTTTGGGGTAATATCATCATTAACCATCCTCATCTCACTAATAGTAGCTCTCACCATCTTAGTAAGGATGTCCCATTTCAATCCTTTTATACATTGTTGTTGAAAAGAATCACATTTAACCCCACATTCATCCTTGCTCTTTGCCCAAAGTTCATATTCATCATTTCCTCCTATTGCCTGAACATGCCATAGTTTTAACACAGCTTTGTCTGGAACTACAACAGTTAGAACAGAACCCATCCAGCCCTGTGACAACTTTGATACCCGTTTTAACCAATAATATTGATTTCTACTGAACCTAGTATCTACTAGGAAAGAGTTAACCCTGATCAACCAATTCACATTCCACTTCAAAGTACATATGAACAACCAGTTGACTCTATCATTCATCTCAAAATCTTGACATTTCTTCACCTTGGTCTCCACTTTAAAAGTTTCAACATTTTGTGTCTTGAAACGTAGTTCAACTTCTTGTAAATCAATGTTAGACAAGAGCACTACCTGAACTCCCACTTTAAATACTGTTGAAGGATAATAGCAGGTCACATCAGTTAACACCAAATCTAATTAATCATAAGCAACTGAAACATATTCCATACGGTAAAATATGGCCATCTTGGTCGAAATTCTTTGAAATAGAACTAGAAGATTGACTGCAACTCTATTTCCCATCTTTACATCAAATTCATAGCATGGGAATGGATAAAACTTTATATTGAAGCCTATCTTGGCTTTCCATTTGTGCCACACATACACCCTTTTCACTAATTTTTCATGCTCTATCATATTGTCCCATTTATATATCATGTTGCCCATATTGTTGGCTGTAATATCTTCCTTGATACCATCACAACTCCCAATCTTGTCACACGTTTTAGTAACCTTAGAAAACTTAACAGGAATCATATCATGTTGTATAACCCTATGCCCATGACGACATATCTGGTCCCATTCTTGAGTAATAAAAACTTGATTTAGATAATCCGCTTTGTATTCAAACATGCTAGCATCATTTTTATTTTTTCTTGAGTCATCATCATTATCTAATTCATAGGGTGATCGAAGAACTCCCTCAATATCATTAAAGATAACAGGGCTACTTGGGTGGAGTGGATTAAAAGTACTAACCTTAAAATCTGATGATCCTTGATGAATTGACCCATAAACTGAATCCCCATATAGAACCTTTTCTTGCAATCTGGCCAAAGAAAACGCGTGCTCCAACTTTATACCTTTGCCCATATTGTGATATCTCATAAGAGTATCACCAATTCTTGATTTAAGCCCGAAAATGAAAAGATATGTTGCATAATCTTCAGAAATGTTTTAAGAAACTTTGACCCTATTAAGCACAGTTGCGAATTCATGACAGTAGTCATGAACCGTACCTTTTTGCCTAATTGACATAATCTTTTCCACTGCTACTTCCATCGTTGATTTGTTGCTAACTCCGATGGTGTTTGTAAGAATCTTTGGTGCCCTAATTCTTGAATTGTTGATGTTGATCGTTGTGACAGCTAATAGTATCGTTGCCCTAACCCAAGGTCAGAGGAAAGAATGCTCTGATACCATTGTTACGAACACAATTGGTAATCAAGCATTAAGATTGATTTTAGAGAAGAAGAACCAAAGAGAAGAAGTTTATCTCAAATCATCGATACCCATTTCATTGTTCTTTCTGTTTAAGTACACTAACCATGTTAACAACTAACCAAAGAGACCTTATACTATTCAACTATTACAAACTAACCCTTCTACTATTTTGATACCTAACAAAACCAGACTATGATTCTGCAGCCAAACACATGAAAGAGAACCGTTATGATAGTTTATTAGCTTGGACGCTTTTTTTTTGGTCTTCCTTTTAATGTTTGGCTTTCTTCAATATAGATGGAACTAGTCTTTCTTTGATCCGAGAGTAAAATTCAAGATTCATGAGATTATAGTAAGAATTCTAGTGAAACCATGGATGTAAGCAAATTGCTGAACCTTGCACGCACTATGTTTTTGATCTTGGAAACATATAGTAGATCCTAAACTCAAGTTTGAGCTTCTGCATCTCTTTGGTATATTGACTTTAGGATTCGGTAGTGTTTTGCTTGATGAAAAAATTAAGAACCTAAGGAGGAGGGCGTGGAGCTAGTATGTAACATCTCGATTTTATTGGCTGCGATCATGAATTATGAGCTTTCTACAAGCCTTTTCTTGTGGGCTACCAATGACTTCCCACTTTAACCCCATGGACTCATTGAAACCGTAAGAACCCATCCACGAGATGCTGCATTAATGAAATAAATTGTTATGATGTGTTTTGTTTCGTAATTACCTATGGGTCAAGACTCAAGACGGGTTTCATATCTTTTTATAAGATCTGGTGAGCTTGGGTTTCCATATATACAAAACTATGTGTGTGTGCTCTCAACTTGCCGACTTTAGCTAGGAAACCCCTTTAAACCATGAAGACCTTTCAAGTTAATGCAAAAGCTATTTATTTGCCACAGGAATTGTGGGAATGTTCTAAGATTTGGCTTGAAAGTTGAAACATTTGGATTTAATCTTCACTAGTCATATATACCAACTAATCTAAAATTTCATACTTTATGTTATTTCTAGCATACATAATGAGCTTGTTGAATACTTTTAAACCCCACCTAAAATCCATTTAGATCTGTCACTGTTGAACCTGTCCAAAACCTGCCAAATCAATTTCTAAATATTACAACTTTTGCTTCTATGGGTTGATATTGTGTTTCACCAACACCCTCCTGTTGCCATACATCTTTTATACAAGGATGCATAGTTCGGTGTATACATCTCTATATAATCTTGTTTATTTGCATTTAGTATATAAATATCGACCTTTAGAACCATTCTATTCCATTTAGTTCTTACCATGGTTATATTTGCATTTTATCCCAGGATCTGCTTGGATGGTTTTGTCTCGCCCTTTCATTGACTTCTGTATATGGGGATGGGACAACTTACCACGAACAGTCCTCATGTACTATGCAAATTTCATCTCGTCTCCTGAAGGCTATTTTCATACAGTCATGTGTAATGCAAAAGAATTCCGAAATACCACCGTGAACAGTGATCTCCACTTCATATCATGGGACAACCCTCCAAAACAACATCCTCACTACCTTACATTAGAAGACATGCAAAGAATGATTGACAGCAATGCACCGTTTGCAAGAAAGTTCCACCAAGATGAACCCGTGCTTGACAAGATCGACTCTGAACTACTGTTCCGAGGCCCAGATATGATTGTTCCTGGTGGGTGGTGCATCGGGAGTCGTGAAAATGGTTCAGACCCTTGTTCAGTGGTCGGGAATCTCACACAGCTTGATCCTACAAGTGGGGCGAAAAGGCTTGAGATTCTCGTGAACTCGCTTCTGTCAGATGAGAGTTTTAGACCGCGACAATGCAGATGACTACTAGTGGTGAATGCTGATCAGCTGTAATTAGTTCGTGTGAGGAAAAAATGATCAGTGCGATGTGGCTTATCTAGTTTCGCGACATGTGGCAGGCGCTAGACTCGGTTCTGAACATCATACTGCTGAAGAAAGCAAGGTAATTGTTACACATTTTAATTTAATGTGGATTTTTTTATCCAATTCTTTTAGAACCATGATTCACCATTTTTTATAAAAATATTTTTATATATTTTAAGGGGTTGAGGGTGGTGATGAAAGCTAGAAGGGATATCTGTATTGAAAACAGGTGATTCTGTGCCATTTTAGTGGGCACGAGAACATTGCTGTAAAATATATCAGGATTTTAAAACCTTCTCAACATGCTCTTGTTCAATCTTTGCTGTCCATGTGTGCTGTTGAATTCATTGTCTTAGTTGTAAAAATTAATATTTTTTTCTGATTATAATAAAATAATTCTCTTAAACTAACTTGAGGGAGTAATTTAAGAATGTTTATTTGATTTATTATTTGTAGTCATGCTATTTGAAGCCTTTTAGTGTATGGATCTACGCAAATGTCATTTTAGGCGGACAAGGTTAATAAAACAGTTTCTTTTATCTTTTATAGTCCTGCTATTTGAAGTCTCTTAGTATATGGATCTATGCAAAATGTCAGTTTACGCAGACAAGGTTGATAGAACTACACATTGCATGTATTTATAGACATAGGAATACAAGGCTAACTAAACCCTAGAGGCCATTATATTGAAATGAGTCTATATCTAGTACAGGTAAGTAATTGCATATCATATTTGATAGGTCTCCTTGAGCTAAGGATGAGAGTGATTGTAAGAAGACGTCAAGTAGGCAGCCACTCGTGCAGATGTTTGTCTTTTGATTGAGTGGATATTAATGGAATACGAAGAACCCCTTTCGCAACCTTTTTTAACAAAATAGTTAACTTTCTCATGCTTCATGTGAATATGAAAGATTGGATTGGGGGAGAGATGAGTTGTATTTAGGTTGTCCCACCTTATGAAGTCATAGGCGTAAAAGGTACCCATCTAGGAGCCCAGGTATGGTGCAACCATAAAAACCTTTCTTCCATCAAGGCACTCAGGTGAGCATTCTGGCCAAAACTGGTTTTAAAATTCCAAAAATGATCTGAAACATCTAAAATGGCCTGGAAAACAAGTATAAACCGGCCAAAACAAACATAAGACGTCCAAAACCCCTAAAAATGGTCTCTTTATAATGTGTGCCTTGCTTAAATGGGTCCTCGCTTTATAAGCTTCTTGCGCCTATTCGACACGCTCACCCATCGAGTCTTGAGTGCTCCTAGCGACTTCAGCTACCTAGGTCCTACACTCCCACCATTGAATTAGAGTCCGAGTGGTCGGAGTACCAACATCATAAATTAATTGAAGCCAAGTGACTCGATAGAGAAGTGTGAGACTTGATAGAGAATTAAGATATCTTTTGCTGCTTATTACATCTAATACCTGAGATTAGAGCCCAAGTAGAGAATGAATCCTTTATGGAAGAACAATTATCCGAGCATATGGCCAATGCCTAAGAATGCCTTAAGAGAAGCATTGCTATGTTGCAAAACCTTCCCGTTGCTAGCAAACATGGGTAAACACATGAAGAAAGAATGGAGACATGTACAATAGATAAGCAAGCCATGATTGGTTAACGATTGACAGCAAAACAGTGGTTGTTAATGGAAAAATAATACCCAGGCAAGAATGTAGCATATCGATCATACATAGGCAAAGGAATGGGTTTGGAACCAAAATACATGCTTGTTATAGTATCTCATGTTATTTTTATGCTGAGAAACATAATGTCAGAACATGAGGGTATAATCTCAGGCTTGATATCTTTTCAACTTGTATGATTAGGTACCACCATGTTAGTAGATAAGCAAAAAGAGAGTCGTTGCAGAACCCTTGGTTCGAACTGGTCCGACCCCCGATTCGGGATGAACTGGCCCAAAACGATTCGATGCGAACCGGACTGGCCACCTAGCCGATTCCCGGTCGGACCGGCTGGTCCGATCCGGTCCCAACAACAATGATTTTCGTCAAAGATTAAGAAGCAAAACTGAAATTAACTATATATTATAATGGGTTATTGGATTTTAATAATCCTAACTTTTATTTGTTGGCCGGGATTAATCCTAACTCAGCAAATGTTTAGGAACACTTCCAACTTTGAATTTATTTTCATGCAACGATCACTTACTAACGGAGAGTTAACACGGTTAGTTTTTATGACGTGGACTACTTATATGACCAAAACACTAAGTAAAAAGTTGAAATCAAGTATCGAGTCCGTCAATCTAAAACTTCTGTAACCTAAAACCTATCAATCTTCATCTTCTGATTTGAACCACTTGACTCGTTAAAGATAAATTTCAAGTGACGATGAATGCTAGATACTAAAAGAAGGACCTAATAGAGGTTGGGCGGCGGCGGAGTTGAAAAATGACTCAAAGTTAGCCCCATTTCATAAAAAAAACTAACGGGGGTTAACTCTCAGTTAGTAAGGGATTGTTGAAAGAAAATAAGCTTAAAGTTAGAAGTGTCTGTAAATATTTCTTGAGTTGGGATTAATCTCGACCAATTAATAAAATTTGATATTATTAAAATCCAATAACCCTATTAATATTATTTTATCTGAATATTAGAATGTTTATTAAAATTATCTTATCTGAATTATAGAACGTTTCACTAGGACACATATTTAACTTGTTTGTCTCAAGGCTATAGTTTTATTTTATAGTTCTATATATAAGTAGATATATTGAAAATTTGAAATTAATGCTGGGTTAAAAAAATTTTGTAACTTCTGTATTATCAAGTTTAATTGTGTTTCATTAAATTTTTAACCGTGTTTAGATAGTCGTGACGGTATCGTGTTGAATGTATCATGTTATGTCATTCCAGTTAAATTGGTTACATTTAGTTGTGTTAAACGAGTTGTGTCAAATAACTCAATAACATTTCAGTGTTTATTGTTTAAGAAAATGAAAATGATATATTTAGTTAGATGTGTCTAAATAAGGGCCAATACTTATGTAAAAAGTATAGACATATAGTGTCAAACACGACATGTTTAGACATTTTTTTAGCTCCACTTGATAGTATAATTTAACAAAATTTATTTGTTTATATAAACCTTAACCTAAATAAAAAAGCAGTCAATCACTCATTTATTATATATATATATATATATATATATATATATATATATATATATATATATATATATATATATATATATATATATATATATATATATATATATCACCATATGTGACAACCCAATTTCTTGGTTTACACTTTCTCCACAATCAAATTAGCACAATTCGACTTTCCAGCATCTAAACTCCGATGTTCCTCAGACCTCCAAATCTTCCAATCGCTAACGAGATCCGCGATTATGAACACATACAACAAGACAACACTACAGATCGAAACAACGGTGAACAAAGCCACCGTTGTTTGCGAACTAAGGAAGTAAGAAAACGAATGAACAGACGTAAACAAGACAATTGTGTTAAGAACCCACATCGTTAACTTCAACCAAAATTTTCTCCTCGAGTTCTCGCCTTTAGGCAATGAGAGGTACCACGGCAGGAAGTAGTCCACCAACATGAAAGTTGTTAAAACAAGTAGATTAAAAACCGCTAACGAGTAGTCGTTGCGCTGGTACGCTCTAGCGAACGAGCCGATTGTGGTGGGCATCATGAACATGAGGTAAATCGGGAACTTATGAGGTTTGTTGTTGGCATCTACGTTGATCTTCTTAGGAACATGTGTGACTGTTGAGGTCATTTTAATAAAATGAAAGATGGGTGTGAATTGTTGTGATGAAAGTTGGATTTTAGGTTTTAAATAAGGTGGATGTTTTGTTTGGAAATTTCTGTGTAGTTTCTTAGTGAATTTGGAAGTTTCATTGTAACCAAATAAGTTTTTATGACTTAGGAAGAGACGAGGAAAGGGATATATAATTATTTGTATGCTTTTCCTTTTCAACAAATTTGAATTATATTGGATGATGAATTCAAAGCATCATATATATCGTATTATATACTTAAATTATGCTTTTTAGATTGTTTCTTTATCTTTGTATAAAAAACTAATAAAAGGCATTATGTGTCATTCTTGGGTATTTTCATCATTCTTTCATCATCTCTTTACTATTATTTAAACTAGTGTTATTCATACATGCGCTTTGTGCGTGTAATGAACGTTTGAACCACGTCTTAGCAACTTTCCATCACAACTACCGTACTTGGGCTCACTACGGGCATTCAGTTGCGAGTGCTAAGCATAAACGATAGCTAAGCCAAAGCAACCAATGCCATTCGGTCGTGTCATCACGGCCCATGGAGTATAACACATCACAAAGAGTAATCCACAAAATAACTGTTTATCTCAACCTAAGTTGATATATAGGTAACATTTTGGTATCATATGAGAAGCAATGTCTCATCATCATCAACCGGAACCAAGACTAAGGACTTGTTTGGTAATTTCTGAATAATTAAGTGCTGAACCAACAAGAGGTCTGAACCAATAAAAGGTCTGAACCATTAAGCGTTGAATCATTAAGAGGTCTGAACTATTAAGAGCTAGTATATTTCTTAACTATTTAAAAACAAATGTATGATTAATTCAGACAAGAGGTCTTAACCATTCAACATTAGTATAATGCTTAACCATTCAGAGGCAAATGTTTGAACCATTCAGACATTTGCTCGTGAAACAAACAGTTTGAATCATTAAATGTTGAACCATTAAGACATCTGAACTATTAAGAGGCTGATTCTGATGTTGCCAAACAACCCCTAAGATAACTCACCCAACAAAAATATTAGCCTAACTAACATGGTTCAAGTTTTAAAGTAAATTAGTCTTAGATGAGCAAAGCCCTTCATCATCAACAAAACGATATTCCCGACTGCAACATCACGGTCAAAGTAAACATCATTGATACATATCATCCACACAACATTTTTCCTTACAACAACGAACCCACGTCAATCTGGCATGAACCAAGCCCGACTATCATTAACATATCTTATTTCCAAACAACAACATAAGCCGGAGAATATAATGAAGATCAATATCATCGACCAAAAGAATACTTGAAATAGAATCGGCCAACAAAAGAAAATGCATAAACAAAAGCAGGTATAGAATCAAAAATCGAAATCAACGCAATAACAACATCACATAACAAATAAATAACCAAACCAAAGTCTCAAATGGGGAAATCCTCATCATCATCGACTCAAGGAACCAACATAGGACACCGTTTACTTGAACTCGCCGTCTTCAGAGAAAACCGGTGACGGAAAGAAGGACCAACCATTGTTCCTAAAAATGGTTAATAGATAACCATATCTCTATACTAATAAATAAAAATACATCCGGATACTTGTCACCATTGTAGGCTATCTAATAATTGGTTTTCCCGCTTCTCTCTCCTCTTAATTATGAATGATATAATAACTATTTATTAATTAATAACTATCCATAATTAAAATTTCAAATATGTTAACTTCAAATTTCCAAATGTGTAATACATGAGTTTATTTAATCCGTATAATACACAATATTTATTACATAACTTTTATATTATAAACCATGTTATAATAATTTTATTTTGTTCGTGTATTACACAAGATTATAACCTAGTATGAAAATAGATAAAGACAAAAAGTATTAGTGGTGCATTTGAATGGTACGTTAGCTAGGTATCATAAATAGTAACCCACAAAATAATTGTTAATCTCACTCTAAGTTAATATAGATCTATAATGATATATTAATATTTTAGCAGTGAATTTAAGAAAAATATATACATTTTAAGATATAAAATAATAATGATATTAATGGTAATAGTTTTGTTTTTAAATTAATTACGATTTTATAATAACTTTTTAAATTTTATTGAACTCACGTAACAAATGGGTTTTAAGAGAAATGATTTTTTATAAGTTTAGTGAATATATAAAATTCTCATTTTCTAAAAAAACCAAGTGGAAATATAGTTATTTACTCTTTTTTTAAACTGATCAATTCCGTCAAACCGATCGTCCTATGTTCCAAGTAACAAGAAAAACAGGTCTTATCGTGTTTAAAATGTTAAAGATGACGCGGGTAACACAAGTATTAAACATGAAAATGACTTGTTTAACTATCTATTTTTTATGCCTGTAATTTTTTAGGGTTATTGGATGTTAATAATCTCAAGTTTCATTTATTTGTCGGGATTAATCTCAACTTAGTAAATGTTTACAGATACTTCAAACTTTGAGTTTATTTTCCTCCAACGATCTCTTACTAACTGAGAGTTAACCGTTAGGTTTTTGATAACGTGGACTGTTTTTGTGGCCAAAACACTAAACAGAAAGTTAAAATCTATTATCAGGTCCGTCAATTTAGAACTTCCGCATCTAAAAACCCGTTAACTTTCACCTCCTGATTTGAGCCATCGAATTCATTGGAGGTAGATTTCAGGTGATGATGGATGTGAGACAATAGAAAATGGACCTAATTAAGACTAGGCGGTGCTAGAGTCGAAAAATGGCTCATTGTTGACCTTATTTTATCAAAAAAACTAATGAGGGTTAGCTCTCAGTTAGTAAGAGATCATGAAATGAAAATAAGTTAAAAGTTAAGAGTGTTGTAAATATTTTTGAGTTGCGATTAATCTCGGCCAATAAATGAAAGCTGAGATTATTAAAATCCAATAACCCTTTTTTTAAATGTTTTTATGCACCAATAATGAGAAATAATGAAGTCTAGACTCCTAATTTCAAAATAAATGTAAAAAATTACAAAATAATTTTTTTTATTTAACAGGTTTAATCGTCATAAACAGATCAAGCATTGCCAACCCTGCTTAGTCACAAATAGATTTAATTTTTCTTAAAAATTCACTTATAGAAGCCGTACCTTTGGAAAATTGGCATAATTTGTTAGGTAAATTTTGTACCCACTCAATCAACGAATTGCTATATGCGGTCTCTAGCGTAACTCAAATCTGTTAATCAGTGTGAGAAGGCCAACAATTCAGATGAGACCTCTTTGGTGAGTAAAGCTTGGAGTAAGATAACTACCCTTTGATTTGATACATAAGGCGGGATTTATAACCTCTAATCTTAACTTAATTACCAAGCTTCTTATTAATCCTACTTATGTGTCTCGACCGACTTGCCTCCCTAAAGCGAATAATGTCTTATTTGGGTTTAAAATTAAACCCGTTTAACAATCACCTCCAGACATCACCGTAACAAGAAAAAAAAAACATATCCGGTTGTACCATGTCCATCATCTCGATCCGTGTTAAAACTACTATCGCTATACCCCGTTACGCCTTTCGTCACATGCAACAAGCCAATTTTTTGAATTACACTAACATTTTTATGTATCTTAACCTAGATAGAATAAATAGTTTAATATATAATAGTTAATTATTCATTTATTATATCGTCATATGCAACAAGCCAATTTCTTGATTCACACTTTCTCCACAACCAAATTAGCATAATTCAACTTTCCAGCATCTAAACTCTGATATTCCTCACACCTCCTAATCTTCCAATCGCTAACGATATCCGCGATTATGAACACATACAACAGAACAACACTACAGACCGAAACAACCGGATCAAGTTGCTAAATACTTGTTTGGTAAAATGTTTGGAAATTTCTATGGAGTTTCTTGGTAATTTGAAAGTAACTTCTAGGAATGCACAAAGAACTTATTTTGTCTCAATAAGATCATTTAGAAAAAAGACGTGAAAGGGATGTATTTGTACTTTTTTTTTATAAAAGTTAATATCTTTATAATATAATATTTTAAAATCATTTAAAGCATTATATGATATATATTAAATACTATACCTTTAAGAAATTTGATATATTAAAAACTACATTTTTAAAAATATGATATTTTATAAGTTTTAAATATATAATTATTTTCATTTTGAAACACTAACTAGAAATACAGTTGTTTAATTCTCTCGTTAAAATAGTACTTCACAAAAACTTCGCAACAAGGCTAGTTTTGAAATGTCTCATTCCAATTTATGGCATGGACTATGAAAATAAAAATAAGTTGAGTAAAAACGGGATCAAGTGGCTAAATACTTGTTTGGTAAAATATTTTGTTATTTCTCTGTCATTGTCTAGTGTCTTGCTGGTCTTAAGGGTTTTTTTTAATAAAATTTGTCTCTGTTAAAAAAACTTATATTGATGAGTATGTGGTTTACCAACGTAAGTCAAAAAAGTGTATAACTACTAGAAAACATGTTGAAATCTACATGATTTTAGGATGCGTAGTAAATATGTCACAAAAAAGATCTTAGGATGTGTAGTAAATGCATCGGACATGATTTTAGGAAGTTTAGTAAATGTGTCGCATAGGATTTTAAGATGCATAGTAAATGCGTCGCATACATATTTATAATTTCTCACACCCAACTTTTGTTGCAACGGTGTCACAGATTGCGTGCAAAAGCTTAGCAAACCATCTTCCACGAGAATTTATTTATCAAATGGGTTGTGTCATAAGTGCGTAACAAAGTTTTGAACAGGTTCTAGATGCAAGCTCAACATAAGGGACATAATTTGTTTGTAAAATTTCATATGTTTGATTTCATAAAATCTTGATCGAGTAACATACTACTTGTATATGATATTAATATAGATTTATACACGTCTCTTGTTTCATAAGATGTCTATTAAAAAGATAATTTTTAATTTAGCATATATCATAATATTGAAGCATGTATGCTTAGAAGATAGATGGTTTCTTTAGATGACTTATTGGGAGTGTTATGTTGATACAAGTGTACATCGTTTATGTTTAATCTAATGCAATTAGAATTTAGTTCTTTGTGTACAAGACACAACATGTGCTATCATGTCGAGGTTTGTGGATATTAGTATTTTCAAGGAAAATAAGAACATGTATAATGATTTTAAAACTTCTTTAAAACTGTCACCAAAAGTATGAATACATAAAAAAAATGTTATCGAACTTATTTTACCGATTTGTGAAACCCCCGCCCTAGGAATCCACAGGAGATGACGCCCACTAGTTTACCTAACGACAATGCTAGAGGTTCAAACTACTATCTCAGCCATGCGTTATGCTTAAACCCTGATCTTACTCTCTTTTCTCGTCGTGGATTGGCCACCTAAGATGTTATCCAAGTGAGGTTTGAACTCTAGTTTGTTTTAAACTTTTAAAGAATCTATGTCTCCAAGACATTATTAATATAGGTGGAGGTTTTGGGTTCAAATACCACTTGTGATAAAAATAGGTTTTCAGGTTGGGTGGGTGAGTGGCTTGTTAGTAATCCAATTTACAGTTAAAAAACATATACCTTTTATAAAACTTGAATATAAAAACATGCAGAGGCATTTTATACGTGTTCTTAAATGAGTTGGTAACGAAGATAGCAAATAACTAAATAACTAATTGTCATTTACTAGCACATAATATAATTCCTAACATAAAGTATTACATGAGTCCACACAACATAGAACATTTGAAAATGAAAACTAAATTCTATTAGCTTGCATACTCACAGTCAAGTAGAGTTGCATATCGTGATCTTTTTAACAAATCACGCTAATTCATATTTCTATTATAAAAATTACTTTGATCCTCGATCACGCTAATTCATATTTCTATTATAAAAATTACTTTGATCCTCCTGCAGCAGCCTCTTTGTTCCTCCAAATCTTCCAACACTTAACGAGATCATCGAATACGAACAAATAGACCATAAGCAAACTAGACAACAGCACAACGTTGTACATAATCAACGTAAATTGCGGGGTTAAGAAATCCGACAACTGATAAATTACTCCAAAAGGGAGAACCGTGTGCAGAAACCACATATTCAAATTCACCCATATTTTCCCACTCCATTTCTTGTTGAGCATTTTTGACATGTAGAATTGAAGCACAAATAAACCTACGCAAACCGACGTAAACAAAACCGCCAGCGGATAGTTGTAAAGAATGGTAAAGATATATTCAACCAGGAACGAAAGTAATCACAAGATTATCTAGATTACAACCACAATGTATGAGAGTAATAAGAACAAGAAGAAACAAATACAGATGAACGAGAGACTATAACAATGATCTTAACATCACAGGGAATCTGCACAAAGGTTGTGCAGATTCAACAATCAAGAACTGAACTCAGTCGATCGAGAGAAGGAGCGACAGTACTTCGCCAGAGAGAACCAAGAGACGGATGAAGATGATCGAATGAGAAGCCCTAGGAACAGCAACCGTTTATATTCTTAGCAACTGGAATGCGCAGGACAGCCCTTGAAGTTATGCCAAATGACAATCTGCACCCCTTGACAATCCTAGAATTGTAACCACAATAAAAATAGATAACATAAGTAAATCATTACAACTAAGACATATTACTAATAAATTGAACTTTGAGATAGACATTTTAACACCCCCCCTCAATTTAATTAGTAAACATGTCTATCAAGCCAAGTTGCTCACATAACACAGAGTGTTGAGCAACTGGTAACCCCTTTGTCAAAATATCAGCTTTTTGTAACTTTGAACCAATTTGAACAGTTTTTATAATACCAGTTGTTACTTTTTCACGAAGAAAATGAAGATCAAGTTCAAAATGTTTGGTGCGTTCGTGAAAAACAGGGTTTGCTGCTATAGAAACAGCAGCAGTATTATCACAGTGTAAGTTAATTGGAAGCAAGTAAGAAATATTTAGCTCTTTTAGAAGATTTAATATCCACATTATTTCACACGTGGCAGAACACATTGCTCGATACTCTGCTTCAGCAGAAGAGCGAGAGACAGTCCCTTGTTTTTTACTTTTCCATGAAACCAGAGATGACCCCAAGAAAATACAGAAACCAGTCACAGAACGCCTGGAGGATAGGCATTTCCCCCAGTCAGAATCAACGTATGCAGTAACATTAAAGAGGTCAGATTTTGAAAACATCAGCCCCTTTCCAGGAGATGATTTAAGATACCTTAGTAACCTAAATGCTATTTGCAAGTGACTGTTAGATGGGGCATGCATAAATTGACTCAATACTTGAACAGCATATGAGATATCAGGTCTAGTTAAAGACAGATAGATCAATTTACCAATCAATTTTTGATAAAATGAGATATTGGACAGAAGAGGTTCTTCATGTTTAAGTTTAGATGTCACAAGAAAACTTTGTTCAATAGGTGTACTAACAGGTTTGCACCCAAGATAACCGAATTCAGACAATAAATCCATGCAATATTTACGTTGAGATAAACAAACCCCTTTCTCAGAGTACAATACTTCAATGCCCAAAAAATATTTTAAAATACCCAAGTCTTTAATCATAAAATGAGACCCTAATGTTTGTTTGATAACACATATTTCAGCATGATTATTGCCAGTTATAATAATATCATCTACATATACTAACAAAGCAATAAACACACTTGCACATTGTTTAATATATAAGGATGGGTCACATAGACTTTGAGTAAAACCTATTTCAAGAAGGACACTTGTAAGCTTTTCATTCCATTTTCTAGGAGCTTGTTTAAGACCATATAGGGACTTATTTAATTTGCATACTTTGTTATCAGATTTAGAGTAGTACCCTTCGGGCAGAGACATGTAAACATCTTCACTAATGTTACCATACAGAAATGCATTGTTAATATCAAGTTGAAACATAGACCAGTTATTTTGCACGGCTAGACTAACAATGCATCTAATGGTAACCATTTTAACAACTGGTGAAAAAGTTTCATCAAAATCAATTCCTTCCTGTTGGCTGTAGCCTTTGGCTACAAGACGAGCTTTATATCTCTCAATCTCTCCTGTGGATTTATATTTAATTTTATAAATCCATTTACACCCAATTGGTTTTCTATTTGGGGGAAGATCTACCACTTCCCACGTGTTATTTCTATGTAATGCCTCCATTTCAGCATTCATAGCATCAACCCAATTTTTATCAGACATAGCCTCTTTATAGGACCGAGGCTCAACAGACTTATTTAGGTTAGTAGAGAAACAAAAATTATCAGGAGACAGATGAGAGTAATTCACAACTTTCTCAATACCATACTTAACTTTACCCTCAACTATGTACTCAGAAAACTTTCTAGGGAGAGAGGTGGTCCGTGAAGACCGTCTGGGCTCATTACCAGGTTCATGATGCCCCTCAGATGGGTTATACTCATCATTAGAGTCGGTGGTGTCTTCAGCCCTGCCAGTAGTGTTTTCAAAGATGTCTGGCTGCTGACTACTGGGTTCAGCCTCGCCAGTAGCGCCAACTGGCTGCTGATTGCAGGGGGCAGCCGAGCCAGATTCATCATTTGAAACACTAGGCTGCTGAATATTTCCAACAGAGCCTTGAGTTGATTCCCTCTTATCATCATAGGGGACTTCATCATTATGAAAAACATTTGGCTCAAGAGTGTCAAAAAATTTAGATTTGTTATTTCAGATGGAACAGAATTGATTACACTATTTTTGAACTCAGATTTGAAGGGATAAACATGTTCATAAAAGTGCACATCTCTAGAGAAAAAGACAGATTTTGTTTCAAGATTCCACAATTTGTAACCTTTTTTAACATGTGAATAACCAATTAGAACACATTTATCAGATCTACTAGAAAATTTATTTGAATTGTTTAATACAGTACTAAAAGCAAGACAGCCAAAGTTTTTCAAATGATTTAGAGAGGGTTTGAACCCAAACATAACCTCATAGGGACTTTTTCCAAGTAACACAGACGAGGGAATCCTGTTAATCAAGTATGTGGCAGTTAGAATACACTCAGACCAAAAATTCAGGGGAACACCCCCTTGAAACAACAAAGCTCTAGCAACATTAAGAAGATGTCTATGTTTACGTTCAACAATACCATTTTGTTGAGGGGTATAAGTACAGGTAGTTTGGTGAAGGATTCCTTTTGAGTCAAAAAATTTTGAGGTTTGACTGTTGATGAATTCTGATCCATTATCACTTCGAAATATTTTTATAGATTTATTGAATTGATTCTGTATGAGGTCAGAAAACTTAACTAAGCATGGAAAAACTTCATCTTTAGATTTAAGCAGATAACACCAAACTGCTCTTGAAAAATCGTCAACAATGGTAAGGAAGTATTTGAATCCTTCCTTACTTGTAACTTTATATGGTCCCCACACATCTAAATGGATTAGATCACCAATATTTTTAGACACATGATCACTCAAGGGAAAGGGCACTCTGGATTGTTTAGCCTTATGACAAATTTCACACAAGTTATTTGGTTTAAAGTTATCAATTTTAAGTGATTGTTTTAGAATGTTTAAAACAGTATCAGAGGGATGCCCTAGCCTAGAATGCCATAAATCAGCAGAATCAGATTTGCTAGTACACACCTTAGCACTATTCTTAAACAAGTACAGCCCATCACATTGACTACCAGTCACCAGGACACTCTTTGACTTGGAATCCTGGATATAACAATTTTTAGAGTTAAACAATACTTCAAGATTACTGTCATGGGTAAGTTTATGGACTGATAAGAGATTGACACAATAGTCAGGGACATAAAACACATTTTTTAGAGTGATGTTCTTTGTAATGTTAATGTTTCCAATTTTTGTAACTTTAGCATGGGTGCCATTTGGGTGACTAACAGTCATGTTGAGTTTAGAAACATCAACACAATCAAACATATGCTTATCAGATTTCACCATATGTTGGTTAGCACCTGAATCAATTACCCAGCCTGAGTTAAGAATCTCACATAGAGAACTAGTACCAGTGTAAAAGTTAGACTCAGAGTTAATACTACTGGATAGACCAAAGGTTTTACCTCCTGAATTTTGGGGGTCAGAACCTTGATTGTCACTAACTAAACCAATTAGTCTTGAGATCTGTTCAGGAGTGAAAGGAAATGAACCTGAAGAACTAGGAGAAGGTCCAGTTTTAGATGAGTTAGCAACAGAATTGTTAGAGGAAACCATTTTACTTGGTTGATTTGTGGTTTTCTTTTTATAGTTGGCTGGATAACCAACCAATTCATAACACCTATCAACAGTGTGTCCTAACATATTGCAGTGGGTACATTTAAGATTTGGATTAGGTCCTCTTCCAGTTTTTCTTTTACTAGATTGATCAATGTTTTGAGGTTTATTTGAGAAAAAGCCCATGGATTGATTTTTTGCAGAAGAACCACTACCACCTCGGTGTGATTCTTCTCTTGACACTATGGAAAAGGCTTCTTTGACACTTGGAAGAGGATCTTTAGTCAACAGGTTAGACCGAATAGGTTGATATACATCATCAAGTCCCATAAGGAATTGCATAAGTTTTATTAAATGATTGAAATCATTGAATTCCTTAGAAGCTTGACAAGTACATGAAGGGAGTTGTACGATGGCATCAATTTGTTTCCACATGGTGTTCAACTTATGATAATACTCAGCAACAGAGGTTCCATTTTGTGATAGAGAGTTTATTTTTTGATAAAGGTTATAGACTACAGAACCATCAATTTTATTATATGTTTCCTTAAGATCATCCCATACTTCTTTAGCAAGTTTAGAGAACACTTGGCCAACGTACAACTCCTCAGAAATTGAATTTAAGATCCATGAAAGAACTACAGAATTACACCTATCCCATTGCCTTCCCATTACTTCATCACTAGGTCTAGAACACTTGCCATCAATAAACCCGGATTTATTTTTAACTTCCAATGCTAACTTCATAGAGTTACTCCAAACAGTATAATTTTCTGTTCCTTTTAGTTTAATTGTTATTATGGAAAGAGTATTTGTATCATTAGCGTGGAGATACAGAGGGTTACTAATATCAAGTTTGCTGATAAGCGTCTCACTCGGGGTGGTAACAGTAACAGATTTCTCAGGTTCAGTCATTTTGATAGGCAAGAAATGAATGAATAACACTCAAGCACACGCACAAAAGAACAGCTAAACCAGAGCCAGGTTTTCACACCGCTTATAGCGGCAGATCAAGGATTAGATTAGCTGTTTATGATGCAGGAACAAACAAAAAAACACACAAGTGATGCACAGATATTCAGCCACAACAAAACAGTAACACAGATATCTATCTCAACAGATGCTGGTACCCCTAACCCAGCCAATCACAGCCTAAAGCTAGAAGTATAAAGTTCAGAGAAAGAGATGGAACGATCTCACCAAATAGGCCCAAGTTAGGGTTCTCCAGATGAGCCTTAGACTCAACAACCTTCACTTAGGGTTGAGAGTCTACGGCAGAAGAAGAAGATCAGCAACAAAATCTAGGGTTCTTGCCCTAGATTCTTCGTGCATGCAAGTAGAAATATCAGCAAGACTGCAACAACATCTAGGGTTTGTTTTTTCCCTAGATTCTTCAATGGAGAAGTAGCGAACCACCAAGACCGAGAAGAAGGTTTACCAAATTCAGGCAAACTAGGATTTATGCCCTAGTCGAGAGTTCTTCCTTCGAAGGACACCCTGGTTTGAGATGAAAACCAATAATATTCGAATACAACCCAAGAACACAGATATCAACGATAGAGTCTCCGAGTCGGAGAAAACCCTAGAACAAATCAGCGACAGCAGCGGAAGATCACACAAATATCAGAGCCTAAAGCTCTGATACCATGTAAAGAATGGTAAAGATATATTCAACCAGGAACGAAAGTAATCACAAGATTATCTAGATTACAACCACAATGTATGAGAGTAATAAGAACAAGAAGAAACAAATACAGATGAACGAGAGACTATAACAATGATCTTAACATCACAGGGAATCTGCACAAAGGTTGTGCAGATTCAACAATCAAGAACTGAACTCAGTCGATCGAGAGAAGGAGCGACAGTACTTCGCCAGAGAGAACCAAGAGACGGATGAAGATGATCGAATGAGAAGCCCTAGGAACAGCAACCGTTTATATTCTTAGCAACTGGAATGCGCAGGACAGCCCTTGAAGTTATGCCAAATGACAATCTGCACCCCTTGACAATCCTAGAATTGTAACCACAATAAAAATAGATAACATAAGTAAATCATTACAACTAAGACATATTACTAATAAATTGAACTTTGAGATAGACATTTTAACAATAGTTATTCCCCCGATGGCTAGGCCGATAGTATTGAAGGCGTAAGGCGTCACGATGACGCATAAAAACGGGATCCACTGGTAGTCGTCAGTCATTGTGCAACTTTGTGACGTTGAAGCATTTTGATGGGAGTGTTTTATTATAAAAGTTAGTTGGGGGTTGAAGGTCTTAAAATCAGGGATGAACAAAAAAACCGGTTCATCCACAAAAACTGAAACCGGTTTCAAAGAAAACCAGTTTTGGCCCAAACCGGTCCTGAACCGACCCAAACAGCCGGTTTCTATACGGTTTGGTAGCCACGCACTTAAAACCGGTTTAAAAGTTAAAAACCGGTTAAACCGGTAAGAAAAACCGGTTTCAAACCGGTTCGGACCGGTTTGATAGGTTTGAGTTTTCGGTGTGCCAAACCGGTTTGTAACCCGAACCGGTTTGAAGAAAAACCGGTTTGACCCCACTTCAAAAAAACCGGTTCGGTTTTGAACCCGAACCGATTTGGGGAAAAAAACCGGTTTGAACACCTCTACTTAAAATAGGGGGCGTGAAGCATGGGAAATTTCCATGAAGTTTGGTAGCAATTTAAAGCACGATCATATGAAAAGAAATGTAAACGAAATAGGTATTACTTTAACTTTAAGTAATACATTTTCTTTACGAGTTAAATCAGTAAAAATTGCTTTTGATTAAAAAGGTTTTTAAGTTGTAATATTGTTGTTAACACTTTATATATCATATTTTATGTTTAATTTTTAAAATCATCTAAGTAGATTTCTATTTATCAATGCTTATGAATCTAAATAGTATATAATATGAAATGAAATTAACTTAAAAATAAAAACTTTAGGTTATATTATTTAAACATGAGAATGTCCATAAACATCCGAAACTTCTTTGTATACAAAATTTGGTTTTTTGTTTGTAATTTTTTCATTATTGTCTGATATTAATAATTTTAATTCATGTATTACTTGTAACTCAAGATAATGCAATATAAAACTAACCATGTGTGAACACTAGTTATTTAAAAAACAAACCAACTTTGAAAAAAATGAATTACAAGATATCTCTAACAAAATTTATATAATTAGGACAAAACTAATTATATTTTAGAACTTACTTTTAACTAAATTTAATGAAACTATCAAAATAATAATAAACGAAGTTAATTGTTTAAATACTTTGTGTTGTATGATATGACAAAATATTCTATTTGATAAGAGTGGAAAAAAAGTTTAGAATGCATAACAAAAGTTAATGTGTCAATCTAATTATTCTTTATTATATAGTATAGATATAAATATAAAAACTTTTATTTATTCTTATTTTATTCCTTAAACTTTGTTGACTTATATGAGGATTCGTAAAATATATGGGTAGAAACATCAAACTTATGATAAACATTATTCAAAATTCAAACCTAGATGTGAAAATATTGTATGAATTTAAAATCTAAAACTATAGCATTGAATTGAAAAATAAAATACAACACAATGTCAAATATAGTTGAAAATATTAGAAATGGATGTCATATATTTAACATAACCATTGCATGATATTATTTTCCTTTCACTCAAAATGTTATGTAACACATCATATTAGTACAAACTAAGTGTAAAATAAGCTTTCGTAATTATGTTTATATTAAAATCTGCAATCAAAGAGTATATTTATAACATATGAACTTCCACATGACTACTTGTAGCATGTTTTATCTTTCCCTTATTGAAAATAAACATGCACAAGCAATTACCCGATTAATCACACCTGTACTTGTATGTACCGAACATTTGCAAAACTATATGAAAGTACAAATAATATTTAAAATTAAAAACTAATTATAGAGTCAATACAAGTACACCTCTTCTTATATATATATTATTTCAACTAAACATGTTCTGTGTAATTTGATACATAATTGATACATTATAAAAAAAACCATAAGTATAATTTTCAAAGACGTAAAGTTATCAAGTTATAATAAAAAAACTAAATGTGTAACTGCAGGACCGTTTAAGGGCTTGAACACAATTACAACACAACAACACAATGAGGAGAGCAACTAAACTTTAATCAAACAGTGAACTGGATTAACCAAGGTGATACAAAGAACACAAGACAGAACAAGAGAGTATGGGTTTCAAGGAGGCAGTATATTGCTTTATCAAGTTCTTTTACAAGTGTTACAAAGCATAAAGAAAGATACAAGAACTTGAAATACTTATACTACAACCTACAGCCCGTTATACTTTGAAAGCCAGCTGGATACAATTGACTAGACACTAACAAAATCAATTATAGGATCAAAAGGCATATCTGCCTTTTGACCTTGTGACTATGACATGCCATAGCTCACATCCTTATACATTACAAAAAAGATAAAGTACATAAAGTAAAAAGTTACAGACTCAAGACCTCAATGTACAGTTACCAAAAGCATGGACCTTTTCACCAACTCATGTAAGTTGGTGACTTTATAGAGATGCAGCGGAAAAGGTGCTTTATGGAACAGTACATCAGATAAAGCATGTATACTAAAAGTCTTTGGAAGAAATCTGTCTTCATAGGTTGAAGCTTCAGAAGACTTTGTCTCTGAGGCTTCGGAAGACTTCATGTTTGGCTTCGGAAGATATTGGTCTTGGCTTCGGAAGATTTTACACTTAGAGTATTTTCTAATGCATTGTGTAAAACTTCCGAAGCATTCTTCACTTCAGTACTTAGTGCATGTTGCAGAGACACTTTGGATGTTTTGGGTTGCATCAGACTTAAGGAATCCTTACAAACTCCCCCTAGGCTGATGCTACCAAAACACTTAGAAGATCTTCAGATGTTGGTAGTCTTCAGTACAATCATGACCATTTCTTTCTTCATTAGATGGTCAGGATCATCAAGACTCTCATAGTATCTTCTCATTTCAAAGAGATCATGCAGAGGTAAGTTGATTATGTCTTGCCAGGAGTAGACATTCTCAACACCTTGATCTCTGATTACATGCCATCTTTCTGGATTGGTAGAGTAAGTCCAGGATAAGATGGGTGTCTCAGTTGTTAGAGGAGCCACTTGTATAGGAGTTGATTGGGCTGCCTCATCATGCACTTCCTCAGGTTGATCTGATTCAGCTTGAGGTGTAGAGGTAGATGACTTAGGCTTCTTCTTCTTAGACTTTGGTTTAGAAGCCATTCTCTTCTTCCTCTTAGATGATTTTAACTGAGAAGACTGGTCTGCAGCACCATGTTGATCATCATTGTCTTTCTCAGTTGGGTGTTCCTCCCTCACAGGTTCAGAAGGAGAGGGAGTTTGACCCTGCCTTGGATCAAAAGATGAAGCTTGCTGAGGCTCAGCTGGAGGTTTTGGTTGAGGTGTCTCAGGTTGTTCAAACTTGACCTCCGCTTCAGGTGGGACTTGACTTGGAAGAGAGTGCAAGTCAATCAGTTCTCCACTTTTAATCTTCTGCTTGATCACCCTTATATGCTCATCCATTGTGGATAGAGACATGGGGCCAAGTCTCCTTCCGGAGAATCCATATAGCTTCAAAAAGCTCATCATTCTTTGTCTGTCAGCAGACTTCTTTACGCTCTTTTGAATGATGGCTCTTGACTTTGCAGCTTCTTCCCTTAGTTTCCTTTTGGTTGTCTTTCTTTCTTTGACTAGCTCTAGCTCAAGTTGCTTTAGGTACTCAAACTCAATGAAGTCATAGGATAGGGGAAGAAGTGCATCTGCCTGATAGAAGCCTGTGGCACTCAGGTAGTTGATCATCTTGATCCTATCTTCTTCTTTATCTACCTGAGGTTTTTGTGGAGCCACATCTTTCTGTGCAGGACTTTCTTGAACTGGAGAGAGTGTGGGAGCATGCTTGTAGAGTCTTTTCTGTCTCGTCTCCTCTTTGAATTGGAGAAGTAGTCTTGCATCCTCTTTCTCCTTCATCTCTCTTGACACTTCCATGTCAGCCAGTTCAGTTAACTCTTCTAAGGGGAGGGAGATGATTTCATCAATACCATAGTTCCTAGTCTGTAAATAAGTAATTCTGACTGCCCTTAACTCATCATCTTGAGTATTTGGTCTGGGGGCAGCCCTGATTACAGCTTGTATAAAGCTAGATGACCCAGAAGAACTTTCTCCCCTTAGCTTCCTTTTTCTCTCTCTCTCTTCCTCCTCAATTTCCTTAGGAGTCATTATCCTTTTCCCTTTGTCACCAACAGACCTTTGTGACTCAGGGTGGATAGAGGCTTGGCCTTCATTTCTTGGTGTAGCTTCCATGCTCTGGCCAGAGAGAGGTTGAGAAACACCTTCACCAGCAGGTGTCTCAAAAGGAGTTTGGACCTCTGCAGCAGTTGTTGATGATGAGACAGGGGTCTCAAGTTCTGCCACTGGGCCTTCAGTCAAGGTTTCCCCTATGAAACTAATCTTAGGGTCCACCTCAACATCCAGTTGACCGATGACATTGCCTGATTGCCTAAGTCTCCTTCTTAGAGAGAACTCTGCAAGGATCCTATCTTGGATTCTTTGAGCCAACCTGTCAGCTTGTCTTGAATTGCTTAGATTGACAAGTGGCATGTTGACTAAATCCAATCTTTCATAGAAGTTCAGGCTTTGGAAATCAAACACTTCTTGTTGACCTTGAACTCTGTGAAGGATAAGGGCTCTTCTGTCAGCATCATACCTCCACCTTATGATGTAGTTGCCAGTTCCTTGTGGTGGAGATGAGACAGCCCTTGGTATACCTTCCTCAAAGAGACTCCTGATGATTGAGTCTATAGAGTCCACATTAATGTGAACTTGAGGAAGTTGCTGAGAATGCACAACAACAAGTGAGGATGGTGAGTCCTCTATGTCCATTCTCTGTGAAGAACTCCCAGGTTCTGTGGTTGTAGTAACTTTCTCCCCCTTTTTGGTAGCATCACCCACTTGCATAGGTGAGCTGGAGGATAAGTCAATCACTTCCACAGGTTCTTGTGTTCCTGGTTGAGCTCTCCTTAAAGGTCTCCCAGCTAGTTTTTCCTTTAGATATGAAATCTGAAGTTGCTGATCATTGACCCTGTTATGTAAGGTAGTCACCTGAGATTCCAAGTGACTAACCTTAGAGACTAAATAGGAGCATGTTTTTGACAATTTCTGCACCTTTAGTCTCAAATTCCCCTCATCTTCATCAGAAGAATCATTGGGGGATGAGATGATTGGACCAAAGTCCTCTCTCTCACCACCAGCTTGAGGTTCTTGGCTGCTGGTTTTCCTCTGCTCACTAGCAACCTCAGTTGAGATCCCAGTGGGCTGAGTTACCATGGTTGAGGTCTTAATGATGTAATCACTTTCAAAAGTGAGAGCCTCTTCCATATGGACATCCTGAACATGTTCAGGAGTGTCCACCTCAGTAATAGGTGACTGATGTGGGATAGACTGAGGAGAGTCAGAGGTACTCATCTCTCTTTGAGTAGGGGAGGAGAAGAAAGACTCATGGTACTCACTGAATCCTAAGTCTTCATCAGTATAGAAGGATAGGTTGGAATTGGTTGGTTGAGATCTAAAGACTGGGGATGGTAACTGTCCCCTGAAGGTTGTTCACTTGAGTGTTGAGACTCAGAGTGAAGGCTTAAGGCTGTTGGGCTTGTGAGCTCATCAGGGTGAGCATGAGGAACCTCAGCCCTGATAGGTGAAGAAATGGGAGTGGTTTGCTCCTCAGGGGAAGTGGGAGCTCTAGTGTCCACTTCCTCCTGTAAGGTTGAGTATATGGGGGCCTGCACAGACTCAATAGCCTGAGCAGGGGTTCGTTTGGATTTTCTTTGGTAGGTGAGGGTGATTTGTGGTCTTTTTAGTGGTAAGGATAAAAGAGGTGTGGGTTCAACACTAGCTTGTGTTGCTAGGTTGTCACCTTGAGCAATGAGCTCTAACATTTTGGGGACTAGGGCTGTTTCTACCCCTGAGAAGCCTACAGTTGGCTTCTTCATTATTTTAAAGTGTCGGGCTTCATCTGTCCCAATTTAAGAATATTACTTGTTTCCCTCAACTGTGAGCCCAGTTCACAGTTGAGAATGTGTTGAACATATCTAGGAAACATGTAATACTCTAAGGAGTCTAAGTTTGCAAGTAAATTAGTATAAACAAATTGAGAATACCTGAACTTGACCCCCTGAACCATTCCATGAACTATAAAGGAGAGATCCTCAGGAATCTGGTCCCATCCACCATGCTTGTTTGATAAGCTGTGGATAACCACATGGAGCAGGTATTTCCACTGGGATGAGACCTTTCCTTTCCTGAAGGTCTTTACAGAGAAATCTCCCTCATAGCCCATCTGCTCAAAGGAATGATTAACAGCTTCCTTTGGGAAGGACAACTCACCTTCTTCATCATCCAGCTGCAAATGTTGGTTAATGATGGCCGGAGTGATGAAGATTGTCCTCCCTTCCACTGTGGCAGACAGTGCCTTCTCCCCATCCATAATGACCTCTTGGCAGGTCTTCCAGAATTCAAGCAAGTGATCCTCATATAGAGTAGGATCAATGGTCAGGGAGGTGAAATAGTTGGATAGAGCTAAGAATTGGCAAATCTCTGAGAAACTTGCATCTTTCTCAGAGCTTAACAGAGCAACTTGATTATGTTGCCTGTGAAGTTGCATGGAGAAATCTGGGTTGTTTCTGCGGTTAAGGTTGGCCATTTCAGAAGCTTAAGGGTGAAGAAAGGTAGAAAGCAAAGGCGGTTTAGAGAATTAGGTTAGAGGAATAGTGGAATTGAGGAAGATAGTGAGAAAGAGGGGGAACCGTTGGGTATTTATGTGAAAAGGGATTTGAACCAAAGTTAATGAAGGAGGATAAACTTTGAAATCCGGAAGTCGGTCCCACCTCTGAAAAAGGTAGTTTACTTTTGCTCAAAAAGTAGTTTTCTTGGAATTCAAAAAGCTTCCGAAGGTAATTTGTCTTCGGAAGATTTAATTGAAAAAGCTTCCGAAGCTAAAATGGCTTCGGAAGATTTTCCTGAGAGTCTTGAAAATTTATGCTTCGGAAGAGAAATAAACCCTTGGATGCTTTGTATAAGAATAAACAAAGCTTCCGAGAGTTAATTTTGCTTCGGAAGGAAAAAGTCCTTAAAAATAAATAAGTGTCTGAGATAAGAATTTTAAGCTTCGGAAGATGAGTTTAGACTTCTTCCGAAGGTAAAATCTCTTAGATGGTTATTTATTTTGAAGACATGTTTTTCTTCCGAAGATAAAATTTTATCTTCCGAAGTATCACAAAATTTTCAAGAATCTAAGGAAAGTCTTCAAAAAGAATTTTACATCCAAAGAAAACATGAGCTTATGAAAGTGATGAACTAGACAACTTAGGACACACATATTTTAAGAAGAAATAATTAGAATTAGTTTTAAGAAAAAGTCTACTCAAAGTTAATCATCCCAATAGCTGATATCAGATATTTAAATCTCTGTTCATCAAAAGCTTTTGTAAACAGATCAGCATATTGTTCATCTGTATGAACTTTGACTAGTTTAATAATCCCTTTTCATAGTTATCTCTTATTAAATGATACCTGATGTTGATGTGTTTGGTCCTTGAGTGCTGTACAGGGTTCTCAGTGATAGAGATAGCACTATTGTTGTCTATGTGGATAGGAGTCTCTTTGAAGTTAAATCCATAGTCCAGCATCTGATTTTGAATCCAAAGCACTTGAGCACAGCAGCTTGCAGCAGCAATGTATTCAGCCTCAGCAGTTGATGCAGACACACAGGATTGTTTCTTGCATTGCCATGAGACAACCCTTCCACCAAGGAATTGACACCCCCAGATGTAGACTTTGCAGTCATGTTGCAACCACCATAATCACTATCTGTATAGACATACAGATTGAAGTTAGGATTCTTTGGATACCATAGACCAAGTGTTGAAGCACCTTTGAGGTATCTTAAAATCCTTTTCACAGTGATTAAGTGAGACATCTTAGGGTTGGCTTGATATCTTGCACAAATACATGTAGCAAACATGATATCAGGCCTGCTAGCTGTAAGATACATAAGAGACCCAATCATAGCCCTGTATAAATGTTCATCTACACACTCCCCCTCAAGATCAGGACCAAGGGAGTGGTTTCTGGCTATGGGTGTCTTAGCAATCTTACAATCAGTCATGTTGAACCTCTTGAGTATGTCTTGAACATACTTTGACTGACTTATGAAGATGCCATCTTCAACCTGCTTCACTTGAATTCCCAGAAAGAAATTGAGTTCTCCCATTGAACTCATTTCAAATCTGTCTTTCATCAGCTTCTCAAAGTCTTTGCAGAGCTTTGGATTAGTTGAACCAAAGATGATGTCATCTACATATACTTGAACCAGCAATAAGTCATTTCCCTGTCCTTTGATGAAGAGAGTTCCATCTATAGTACCTCTCCTGTATCCATGTTTACAAAGATACTCAGATAGTGTCTCATACCACTTCCTGGGTGCCTGATGCAGCCCATAAAGAGCTTTGTCAAGCTTGCAGACATAATCAGGATGATCAGGGTCTACAAAACCAGGTGGCTGTTTGACATAAACCTCTTCATCAATCACTCCATATAAGAAAGCACACTTTACATCAAGTTGAAAGACCTTGAAGTTCTTGGATGCAGCAAATGCCAGGAATATCCTAACAGCTTCTAATCTTGCTACAGGAGCAAAGACATCAGTGTAGTCAATCCCTTCTTCTTGTGTGTATCCTTGAACAACTAGTCTTGCCTTGTTCTTGATGATGATTCCTCTATCATCCTTCTTATTCCTAAAAACCCATTTGGTTCCAATGGTAGTCTTCCCATGAGGAAGAGGACAAAGGTTCCAAACTTTCTGCCTTTTGAATTGAAGCAGCTCTTGTTGCATAGCTTCAACCCAACTTCCATCCTTTAGAGCTTCATCAACTTTCTTTGGCTCTATCTGAGATAAGAAACAAGAGTGAAGACAAACATTTGCTTCATGGGTTTGTCCTCTTGTTCTTACCCCTGTGACAACATCTCCAATGATGTTTGTGGTGGGGTGAGACTTGTGGATCCTTAGCTGAGGGATCACAGCAAGTTGCTGAGAAAGATCCAAATTTGAGAAATTTAGATCTGGCCTAGAAGATTCACCCTCCACATTATCACACTTATCAAGATTAACTTGATCCAATGAGTGTGTGACATCATTGATGTTGTCATCTATGGTATGGTTATTAGCATCAAGAAATTCCTGATCACTATCACCATCACCATTGTTGTCTTCTACAATTGAGGTATGTTTATCTGGTTGAGGAGCCTCTGAGCTGGAATTTGAAGGCATACCAGATGTATCAGCTGAATTTGTCATTGTTGTGCTGATAGAAACCTCATTTGCTGAAGTAGTTCCAACTGGAGCTGAAGATGTATGAGTTGAGGGTCTTCCTAGCTCAAATCTTGGATCAGGATCACCTGTATTTAAATTTTCTGCAGATCCTGAAACATGCTCACAAGATTTGTTAAAACAGTTGGTAACTAAATCAAGATCAAATAGCCAATCAGGACCAGAACCAGCCACACAGGGTGTGTGTTCATTGAAAGTCACATTGGCTGACTCCTCAACAATTCTAGTTCTGAGATTGTATACTCTATAAGCCTTAGCTTGGGAAGAGTATCCAATGAAGTGTCCATCATCTGATTTCTCAGCAAACTTGGCAATTTGATCTTTGGTATTCAAGATGGTGCAGGGACATCCAAATGACCTGAGAAAACCAATGAAAGGTTTCCTCTTGTGCCAAAGTTCATAAGGAGTCTTACCATGTGTCTTAACTACTAAAACTCTGTTTTGCACATAGCAAGCAGTATTAACTGCCTCTGCCCAGAAGGTGATGGGCAGTTTAGAGTCAGACAACATAGTTCTTGCAGCTTCAATAAGTGTCCTGTTTCTCCTCTCAGCAACTCCATTTTGCTGAGGAGTCCTGGGAGCACTATATTGTCTTGTAATACCTTTTTCATCACAAAATGTATCAAGGATTTGGTTCTTGAATTCAGTTCCTTGATCACATCTTATGGTTTTGACCTTGTGATCACATTGATTCTCAACTTTTAAGATGAAATTCTTCAGAATCTCAGGGGTTTCATCCTTAGTTCTAAGGAAGAAGACCCAAGTGAATCTTGTAAAATCATCTGTGATCACTAAACAGTAAGAGGTCCTTCCTAGACTCATTACACTGGTGGGGCCAAAGAGATCCATATGTAACAAGTGTAGGGGAGTAGTGATGGAGTTCTTTTCCTTAGGCTTGTGAGATACCTTGTGTTGCTTCCCTTTCAGGCATGCAACACAATGATCATCACTTGTAAACTCTTTCTTTGGCATTCCAGTTACCAGATCATGTTTAATTAATTTATTCATGTTCTTAAAGTTTACATGGCACATTCTTTTATGCCATAGGAAAGACTCATCACTATTTGCTTTAGATAGAAAGCATGAAACTTCTCCAGAGGGAGATGTTTCTTGCAAATCCATCTTGTACATGTTCCTTTTCCTGGGGGCTCTGAGCAGGATATGCTCATGAGGAATGACCACTCCAGGCTTGAGAACAATGCACTCATGCTCAGTAAAGAGCATGTTATGACTCTGATCACAAAATTGGGATACACTCAGAAGATTGTACCCAAGCTCCTTAACAAAGTTTACCTTCTCAATGCTGAGCTTACCATTTGTGACCTTGCCCCTTCCAGAAATGTAACCACCTTCATCTCCTCCAAAAGCAACTGGTCCTCCATCAATTCTCTCAAAATTATGGAGTAGAGACCTATTGCCTGTCATGTGCCTGGAACAGCCACTGTCAATTATCCAGACATTCCTGTTTGTCTTGAGCTGTTCCTGCACAAAGAAGATGATTAGTTACATTTGGAAACCCAAGCCTTACTTGTCTTGGGCTCACTAAGTGTAATAGAAGGTAATGCAACAGTAATAGATCCTATGGTTGTACTATGGGGATCTTCAGCTGTTGTTGATGGAGAAACTTCAGTCATTTGGTCTTTCTTAGACTTCCACACCACCTTTGGAGTCTTGGACTTGACCTTCAAAACCTTAGAAGCTTTTGGGACTTCACAAGTTTTGATGACTGAACCTTCGGAAGATTCTACAGTCACTGCAGCAGACTTCAGTGCTTCGGAAGAACTCCTTTCTTCCGAGACCAATTTTACTTCCGAAGGTAATTTTCCATTTACCTTCTTCTTTGATTTGGAGCTTCCGAAGGAAACAGACTTTCCTTCCGAAGCTTGAGACTTCTTGAGACTCTTTGAAGTCTTTGTATTGGTCATGTGGATAGTACTTTTAGGATTGTATGGGCAATCCTTAGCAATGTGAGAGGTACTTTCACACATGACACATAACATTTTCTTCTTCAAAGGAGTCTCTTTTGAGAGCAAGACTGGCTTTGGTCACATCCCTTCTCCACCTTCATCTTGGTAGATGCTGAGACAGTTCTTTTGGGCTGTGAACTGTTCTTGGAGTTTGATGGTCCAGGCTGTGCAGCAGTGGTACACAGCAGCTCAGTCTTCTTCTTTGCACTGAGATGATTTGAACAAGAACCAGGACTCTTAGCTGAGGAGTCTTGGTTGATGTCTTCAGTCCTTACTACTTTGAAACCTGCAGAGATAAAAACTTGTTTCTGCTTAGCATCAAAAGTAGCCTTGATCTCTTGAGCCTTCTTTGCCTTCCTCTTGCTCTTCCTGATCAAGTTCTTTCTCTTGGACTTGGTCATCACAGTAGATTTCTTCTCCTCAGAAGGATAGTGGCCCTTGGAAGAATCCTCTTCTTCACTCTTCTCAGAGGAATTCTTCACTATCACTTCTTCATCATCCTCACTTATAGGATCTATGAGAGGAAGCTCATCTTCACAAGTTTCACACCTAGGAGATCTTACAGACAAGATTGTGTGTGGAGGAGCTATCTCATTTGATCCCAGTCCCTGTCTATTTTGATAGCACACTTGTTGTGCAGGGATGAGGATATCATGTTCTTGAAGGTCTCTTCTTCAAGAACACTCTTCTCTGCCTTGGCTTTGCTGATCACAAGCTCAGCCTGGCACTCAGTCAACTTAGTTATGAGATCCTGGATCTGAGTTCTAAAATCTGTATGTTCATGTTTTAGTACTGAAATGGTTTTCTCCAAGTCCTCTATCTTTAACTTGTAATCATTTTCAGACTTTCTAAAATCAGATTTTAATATGTTTAATGACTCAAGATCAGATCTCATCTCTAAGTTGTAGGACCTGTATCTATTTACTTTAGCAATGCATTCAGGAGTACAGAGATGTTCCAATACCTTGGCTTCATCATGGTCAGCCATCAGTGCTTGGTTTGGAGAAGCATCTTCCACCTGAAAGCTCCAGTCAAAGCCTCCCTCTTCAACAGCAACAGCAGCATGTTGCTTTGGCTTCTCATTTGAGGGGCTTTGTCAGTGTAGTTTGGTCTGGGTTGTGTTTGGCCCCCATTTGTTTTAGGTGCCTTACACTCCCTAGCAAAGTGGCCCATAGGTTACAGTTGTAACACTTAACTTTGCTTTTATCCAGCCCAAACTTTCCACTGGTAGCATTGCTTGGAAATCTTCTTCCTGTTCTCTTGTAGAACTTCTTGGCTCTGTGAGTGAGGAGAGCCATCTGCTGAACTATCTCCATGTATTCCAGGTCATCTGGATGGATACAGTCCAGGTCTTCAAGAGTGAAGAGATAATTCCCACAACTTTCATCAGTAGACACAAAGGCTTGAGAAGAACTTGTCTCTTGGAATGGGCTTCCTTGAGTAAAGTTCTCCCTTGGTGTCTCCGGGAAGGTGATGAAAGGACCCTTTTGTGAGTTGTCAGGGTAGCATATGAGATGATGTTGGGGTTCTATGCTGTCCCTTTCAACCACATGAAGGGCTGAACCCATTTGATTGTTGGAGTTGCCAGATGAACCTTGCATGTTCATCTCCATCTGGTATCCACTGAGAATCCCATACAACTCTGTCAGAGTAAGAGTTTTAAGGTTCTCAGTCCTCTTGATCACCACACAATAGTGTGTCCATTGCCTAGGAAGTGAGGACATGAACTTCCTTACAATGTCCCTGTTCTCAAGAGGAACTCCTCCATCCACTAGGGTATCCACTATCTCAACATACCTGAAGTATTGTTGAGTCATGGTTTCACCTGCTTTGAAGGTGAAGTTTTCAAACTGCTGCTTCAGAAGATCCTTCTTGTTCTCCTTGGCTTCAGAGGAGCCTTCATACATCAGCTTCAATGCATCCCACAGCTGTTTAGCTGTTTTGCACTTCTTAAAGCCTCTGTATACAGAGTTTGGGAGAGCAGTCTGAAGAGCAGTCATGGCCTTCCTATCAATCTCTACTCTTTTTCTATCTTCATCTGAGTAGTTGGCCACATCTATAGGAATCATACCAGCACCAGTAGCAAAAGGGGTGTTGGGTATGAAAGGTCCATTCTCAACAGATTCCCACATTCTTGAATCAAGTGACCTGATGAAACCTTCCACTCTCATGAACCAGGTGTCAAAATCATCAAGAGTGATCAGTGGGGATTTGTTCATGGTTCCAGTCTCCATATCAGTCTTTGAGATGGATGCCATTTGGAGAGTTTAGTTTTTGTGTGTGAGGGATCTTAAGATGGTGAGATCTTATATCAAGAGCTTGGAAAGCTCTGATACCAATTGCAGGACCGTTTAAGGGCTTGAACACAATTACAACACAACAACATAATGAGGAGAGCAACTAAACTTTAATCAAACAGTGAACTGGATTAACCAAGGTGATACAAAGAACACAAGACAGAACAAGAGAGTATGGGTTTCAAGGAGGCAGTATATTGCTTTCTCAAGTTCTTTTACAAGTGTTACAAAGCATAAAGAAAGATACAAGAACTTGAAATACTTATACTACAACCTACAGCCGGCTATACTTTGAAAGCCAGCTGGATACAATTGACTAGACACTAACAAAATCAATTGTAGGATCAAAAGGCATATCTGCCTTTTGACCTTGTGACTATGACATGCCATAGCTCACATCCTTATACATTACAAAAAGGATAAAGTACATAAAGTAGAAAGTTACAGACTCAAGACCTCAATGTACAGTTACCAAAAGCATGGACCTTTTCACCAACTCATGTAAGTTGGTGACTTTACAGAGATGCAGCGGAAAAGGTGCTTTATGGAACAGTACATCAGATAAAGCATGTATACTAAAAGTCTTCGGAAGAAATCTGTCTTCATAGGTTGAAGCTTCGGAAGACTTTGTCTCTGAGGCTTCGGAAGACTTCATGTTTGGCTTCGGAAGATATTGGTCTTGGCTTCGGAAGATTTTACACTTAGAGTATTTTCTAATGCATTGTGTAAAACTTCCGAAGCATTCTTCACTTCAGTACTTAGTGCATGTTGCAGAGACACTTTGGATGTTTTGGGTTGCATCAGACTTAAAGAATCCTTACAGTAACTGACACATAATAATTTCCATTGTGTCACCACACCAAATAGACACTTTTTTTGACATCAAACTTTCCTTACCAAGATTTTCATCATTGACATCTTCATCTTCTTTTTCTGTATTTTTTGTTTCTTCCTTTTAAACACTCATAGAATCCTACAACTAATAAAAAGGAATACTAGCAAAGCTTTTCTTAGGTTAACATTTAAACAACAAAACATACAAATATAAGATAATACTAATCCAAACTTATATAGATAATTTCATGATCTAATCCATCCAAATCACAAATATGTTAATATTTAGGAATATCTAAAATTATTGTCAGGATCATTCAACTTAAAATTTAGGAATATTCAAAATGTTTGTTGACCAAAAACATAAATCGCTTTTATGCTTAAATCAATAAAACTAAATCAAAGTTTCATGGTTTCATAAACAAAAATATAAATCAGTCAAACTAATGTAAAAAACCAAAATACTAAAGTTTATCCTAAAAAAAATCGAAATCCTCAAATCATACGGAGCAGTGATACTGTTGCAATCGAGATTTGTATATATAAGCATTGAATTGAGACTTTGCGAAAGAGCTGTTGTAATTTAAAACTTTGAGTGTGAATGATATTAAACAGATTAATAAAGGCGTAAAAGAATGGTGAGTTGAACTTGAAACATAACATGATTTGGGGTAAATCGAAACCATGATATGCTTGTAAATTAAAAATGATATAAAATGGTTAATCTTTTCATTTGAAAGTTGATATCTCAATTTGGGAAAATTAAAACACTGAATTGATTATTTGAGACCCTTGATTTGATAAAATATCTGAAATCATTTCGGAATAGAATACACGTATGAGGTTTCTTCTCATTTGCATAGGACGAGTGAATTAAGATATCTCTAATTGCTTGTTTGGATAAGCAAGAATCCAACACGTTTCAGTTCACACTTTTAATGTAATACAATCTGTAAAAACTCATTATATTATATATTCGGTATTGATAGAGTCAACTTGTTCTTGAGTGGGGAAAACAGTTAACTATAACATGCAATCTATTTTAGGGTTTTATTTTGAAACCATCACAAATGCCCTTTATAATTAGTTTTTTTCAAAATAGGGTTGGTAGAAAGATAATTTAACGAGTATTTTCAAAAATATTTATCAAAATGTTTCTTAGTGGAAAGTTAATTTGTCTCATTAATAATATGATTGGATAAAAGTAATTTTGTTTTTAATAATATTATTGAAGTAAAGCTAAAAGAATAAAGTTTTAATAATTAACAATCAATTTAGCATCTATTATGATTTTGACAAATGTCTTTAAATTTTAAATATAAAAGCATGCAAAATAGTTTCATGATATAAAAAAAACATTTGATACGTGTTTTAGATGAGTTGGTGGTAAAGAAGATCGCAAATAACTAAAGTCCCCACAATTGAAAAACCATTTGAAAATGAAAACTAAAATTATTAGCCTTAGACATAATTAGTCATATTGCGACACTTTTAACAAATCACACTTTCTCCCAAATCGAAACACTATTATTTTTCAAATTTCTATCGCCTAAATCACTCTGATTCTCCTGCATCCAATGATCATCCTCTTTGTTCCTCCAAATCTTCCAACACTTAACAAGATCATCGAACACGAACAAATAAAACATAAACAAACTAGACAACAACACAACGTTGTACATGATCAACGTAAACAACGGGGTTAAGAAATCCGACAACTGATAAATTGCTCCAAAAGGGAGAACCGTGTGGAGAAACCACATATTCAAATTCACCCATATTTTCCCACTCCATTTCTTGTTGAGCATTTTTGACATGTACAACTGCAGCAAAAAGAAACCTACGCAAACCGACGTAAACAAAACCGCCAGCGGATAGTTATTCCGACGGATGGCTAGGGCGATAGTATTGCAAGCGTTAGGCGTCACGACGACGTATATAAACGGGAACCATTGGTAGTCGATTTCGTGTGGATCGGTTTGAAACATGCTATCGGGAAATAGTGTTATCTTGTGACGTTGAGGCATTTTGAAGTGAGTGTTTGATTTAAGGAATTTGTGTGGGATTGTGGTCTTATCAGGGGCATAATAATGGGTAATTAATAGTGAAATTTTGGGATGATTCAATGTAGTTTCTAAGCGATTTGAAAGTCATGTGAAAGTGAAAGGAAAGGGAAAGGAAATGCATAAAAAGTGGAGCCACCTTAAAGGTTAATATTGGGAAGATGGGTGGAAAGAGATGAATATGTAATTGTGTCTTCTTTTTTATAAATTTTAATATCAATCTCTCAAAAGCATGTATTACATATGTAGTGCTTATTAAAATATGGTATCTTATAAGTATAAATTGAATATATGAAATTCTTTTTCTTCTAAGAGCTAAGAGGAAAGTTCTCATCAGAGTGTTGTTAAATTTAAAAATCGATGTTTGGATTCATACATCACTGAATTGAAAAATCACTGACATCTGTAAACTGAAGTTTACAATATTTAAACTGTCGTTTACTCTGTAAACTGTAGTTTACGAAATCTATCCAAAACGTTAATTTTATTACTATTAGTTATGTAAAATAAATATACAATTTATATTAATGTATATTAAATAAATAAATAAAAATCTATAGTTTTATATTTAAAAAATCAAAACAAAGGTTCAAATGGAAATTAATATGTTTATTAAATGTATAATTTATGATAATTATACTTAAAAATACTACCTCTATGATCGTGGATAACATACAGATTTAGGATTATTAAGGCTCGAGCCCAGTGCCAACATATGTACCCCACAAATACACACATGATGACGTAGGCGGTATTCCCAATTTATAATTATTAAAGATTATGTATTTATATAAATATATAAATTTCAATTTGAACTTTTATTTTATTTTATGTAATATAAATTAAATAGTTTTATATTTATTTAGTATACATTAATTAATATCAAACACATGTTTAATTAATATAAATTCATTTAGTGTAAATGAAATTTTAAAAAAAAATTATTGTTTTAGTCATATCTTTGTAAACTACAATTTACAAATGTAAACTACCGTTTGAAGAGTAAACTACCATTTACAATTGTAAACTTCGTTTTGACCATTCGAACTCGTGTACCAAATCTAGGTCCCTAAAAATAACCGGAAAATGAATGACATCAGGCTATGATGTGATTTTCCTCGGTAAGATTTGTTTTGATTCTTATATTTAGATATTAGAGTTTATTGTATAAATTCACAAATAATGTAAGGTTTCAGTGTTATCTGTGATTTTTATAAATTATAACTATATAATAATATTCGTTCATCATTTTATCAATTAACAGTATATTAGAGCTTTAGGGTTCTGGTTAACACACCAAAACCAAAATACACACTCTAGCTGTTGTCACCAACTTCAAACCCTATACAGAGCGCCGACACGCCTGTCTCACATTCATTTTCTGTATTGTTTCTTTTCTATTTTAGTTTTTGTGAAATTAAACTTCGGTATCCATTATGAGATGATATGAAAAATATAAAAAAATTAAAAGAATATAGTTGTTATTTTAAAAGGTTACGAAAAAAAATATAACTAATAAACAAAATATGAATGAAGTTATATATAACATCATCCTTTTAAAATTATAAAAAAATACCTATATGTATATTGTCTTATCATATATACAGGGTATCCGCAAATTTTGTCGGACAATGCGGATATATGACAAAAAGTCATTGAATTTGTTTGCAATATTCTATTTTCTTTACTTTTAAAACGTAACTCACACACAACTAACAAAATTTCCTTTTGAGACTTCAAAACAATATTCTACTCATATTTTTCCCCTGTTTTATATGTTACTAGATTTCGTAAACCCGTATATTACACGGATTAAATAAAATACTAAATTAAATATATATTATTAATTATAAAATAATATTTTAAGATAAAACATAATAATAGATAGAATATTTTGTTTCAAAACAAATATTTAAAAAAATATCATTGATAAAAACTTTCTTATTATAACTTCTAGTTTTAATTATTTTGTATTTATAAAAAATTACTTTTTAACGACATCAATTCTAAAATATTTTATATTTTAAAAAAAGTTTTATGTTTTAAAAAATATTATTTTATAAAAATTTGATTCTTTAGAAATAACATTATTTTATAGAAATAGAAAGAAAACTTTGTTTCAAAACAAAGTAACTATTTTCCTTCAAAAGATTAGAAACATCAATTTACCTCCAAAATTTTCATAAATTGTTTCAATTTTAATTTAAAAGCTTCATTATTTTGGATTTAAATTGAAACAAGTAATAAAACTTTTGGACTAAAATTAAAAAAAGTTATAAAACTTTTAAACATAAATTGATGTTTCTAAAATTTTGGAGAAAAATAGTTATTTCGGTCAAAAATCAAACTATATATTATTGTTTAAAAAAAATTTTCTTGCTGTTAAAAGAAGTAAGTTAATGGTTCATTTTCATGCAAATATGTGGATTTTTGTAGATCAATTTATGTAATTATCTTTATGAATGATTCGAAGTTTCTGAAAATTTAGAGCAACTAGGTGGAAGCCAATGCGCGCATTGCGCGATATTATATTTCGTTTTATGTTTTTTTATACATAAAGTCTAACCATGGCCATCTATTACATTCAAAAGGGTGTTTGGTTTTTTTTCTAAGGTTTCTTCGTGTTGTTATAATCCAAGACGCGCGGTTTCGCGGATAGCATAAACCCCTTCAGCTGTTGTATTTTGTCTTCAGCCAAGATTTCATTGATAACAAAAAATGTTGCGGTGTATTTGAGCAGGGCTGATTCTTTGTCGGATTTCAAGTTGCCAATGGTTAATTTCATATGTTAACAAAAAGTAGGTACATCATACATTTCAGTAACCATTGGCAACTTCAAAAAGTTCTTGCTGCTACCTGTTAGTTGTCTTTTGGCTTTTTCCCTGTTAGCGGACCTGCTATTTTAAAAGGTCTTAAGTGTGTGAGATGGTAATATGTATGTTTTGGTGTTGAGTATTAAGATGTTATTTCTTACCTTCTTCGTGAAAAAGTGGTCGTTTAGTTGATGAACTTGGCTCGGCTCTGTGTACTGACTGGAATGATGACGGTGTTGTTGGTGCAGGTGTGGTTGCTGTCGTTGCACTTTCTGTTAGTATATCAACCTTGTTAACGGTGCAACGTAGCATTTCTGCCTTGTTTTTATGTGCCTGAATATGAAATAACGCTTGTTTGTTTATGATTTTGCGCAGGGTGATGTCTGGGTTGGGTGTTGTCAGCATGTCTGGGCATGTCATTCCAGCAAGGTTTGCAGATGGTTCGTTGTAGATTAAGACAGGGATGCTTCCTGTATTGTCGGAAATTGTAGCAGTGATTCGGTATCTGCAATGTGGTTTTGTGTTAATTTTTTGTTTTATTATAAAAAAAGTGATGGTAGAAGACGTACATCTCGGTTGGAATGCTGATGTTTCCATGCATTGAACAGAACCATGCATCTCCGACTTTCATAAGAGACTGATCACATTCTTTACCCTCTTATTTGGAATGAACTAAGCCTAACCATTTGGAAGAAACTAAACCCAAGCAACCTCAAAATTTTGACAGTTTGTTTTCCTGAATTAAAGTCATGCATAGCAGGAGGAGCTGATGATTTGCAGGCCTTGTTTTACATACACATTAACACAACAAAACCAAAAGGAAAAAGTTGATTCAAAACCATCTATGCAAGACAACTTTATTTTTAATAGATAATACTTTATATTTACATCAATTTGTGTAGAAGAATTGACTTGTCACCTCTATTATTTAATCAGTTTGTGGGTGGCATTATGCAAAACATAAATTCAGCAAGAGAGTGTCCTTGGCTAAACAATTGACAACCTAACATATAACCACAAATTACATTAACTGTAGTATTATAACAACATTGTGATGAAAGAAGGAGATGTAGACCTGTATTTCTATGGGCATGGGAGTTAATATTGAAAACTAAAGACATTGAGTCTATGTGTGTTACAGTGGATTGATTATGGTGAACTTTTAATTTCTAAGTTAACCGTAAATGATTATTAATCCACAGATTAATGACACAAAATGTAAGAAAAATTATCAGACTTTACATGTAAGATACGGAAACATGTCAGTCCAGTAAAATGACAGATTTTGTTGAAGAATATTAATGGCAGCAAAGAACCCTAAATTAACAAATACTATAGAGGAAAACATAAAGTAAATCAACGCACAACAACAGCCGGCCATTTAATCAACCTCAATTACAAAAACAAATAATAACAATATGATATATATATTAAACTTTGACTTATATATATAAACACCGACTTCCGTTCCACTCCACCCGCAAACATCGCTAAAAACCGCCAAAACCCTAAGATAACTCCAACCTAAGTACGCAAAGATAACAACATTACATCGGAACAAAAAACAGAAGAAAAATCGACATGCAACCCCAACAAAGCACCATTCCAACACATAAAACACAAAAACGAAACAATATACCAAGAAGGAAGGAAAAAAAGAAGAAAAACCATCACGAACCTGCAAATCGGAGAAGCGATCGGAAAGTAGAAAAGTAGAGAGCAGATCATCTGCCCATCAATCTTAAACAATAAGCTAGACCGTTAAAGTACACGTCATCAGCAGGTGAAACAGGGTAAGAACACGTGTGCCACTAAGTGTATATAAACATGGAAAAAACAAACGACGAAAAGAGTCGAACCATGAGTTCCGGGAAATAAAAACAGAGACCCAACCAACTGAGCTATAAAACAAAGTGACATAAAAACTCCATCAGAACATATTAATAGCAAAAAAAGAACCACAGGGTAGAAAAAAATAACCAATCAGCGCCCGACAAGAAGGCGCTGATCACTGTTCATCAACATGCTTTATTCATAGATAGGGTAACTAGTTGGTAGTTAAAAGGCGAAAATTAAAGGCCGAAACCATAGTTCATTATCATAGATATAGATATAGATATATATATATATATAGATATATAGATATATATATATACATATACATATATATACATATAGATATATACATATACATATATATATACAGATATATATACATATACATAGATACATATACATATAGATATATACATATATATACATATACATATATATATATACATATAGATATATATATATATATATATATATATATATATATATATATATATATATATATATATATATATATATACATATATATATACATATATATATATATATATATATATATATATATATATATATATATATATATATATATATATATTCATAAATGTAAAATTGCAAGTAAACTATCTAATGATTTGATGGGTTATCCGAGTTACAATAACTTCGTAAAAATACATATACAAACACCTCTTAATTTAAGAGTTATTGTATTTTAATAATCATAATTTTTATTATTGATCGGGATTAATTATAAATCAGAAAATATTTACAGACATTCTTAATCATAAGTTTATTTTTTTCTAATAATTTTTTACTAACTGAGAGTTAACACTGATAATTTTTTTAGTGTTAAAAAAGAATGATCAAGATGTTTTTCGGGGTAGGAGGAAAAGATGGAAATTTATTCAAAACACTATTTTTTTTTATCATTACTGGGTAGGATGAATAAAGGAAATATTTAAATACTCCATTCCTTTTTATCATTACTTGTAAAAAGTGACACACACAACTAACAAATTTTCTTTTTGAGACTTGAAATATTATTCTACTTATATTTACTTCTTTCATCTCTTATTTACATTAGTTATTTTTTATCTTCAACACTTAAATAAATTATTTTTTATCTTCAACAATTAAATAAATTAATTTTTATCTTCAACATTTAAAATTCGACTAACAAAACCGGCCATTTTAATTATCTCAAACTCTACTTTCAAAAGAAAACAAAAAATAGTTTTTCTTTTAACGGTAAATGTTATTGCTCCTACTACTACATTAGATCAAATTACAACATAAATGAGTTTGAACCCAGTACCTTCCCTCTAAAAGACAAAGCCTCTATCAAATGGAAAAAAACTATTTTTTGTTTACACGGCAGTGCCGTATCAAAAGATATTTACGAACATGTCACAATTATCTCTATTGTATAGTTTCGTTTAGACGTAAAATGATGCCGTTATAACTACTAAACTACATGCTATTTACTAGCATGTTACTCTCAATATAAAGTATTCCATTAGTCATCACAACATAAGAACATTAGAAGATGGAAAATAATCTCATCATACTTATTCTATATATAGTCTAGTAAGGTTGCATAATTAAATTTATCGTGACACATTTAACGTATCGCGATTTCTCCCATATCAACACGGAGCTATGACTCAGTATTCTGACGGCTAAACTCTGAGTTTCCAGCAGCAGTTATCCACAAACTCTTATTTCTCCAAATCTCCCAACACTTAACAAGATCATCGATCACGAACATATAGAACATAATCGCACTAGACAACAGCACAACGGAGTACATGATCAACGTAAATTGCGGGTTTAAGAAATTTGACAACAGATAAATTGTTTCAAAAGGGAGAACCGTGTGGAGAAACCACATATTAGAATTCATCCATATTTTCTGACTCCATTTCTTGTTTCCTGTTAGGGGGAAGATTTTTGAGAGGTAGAATTGCAGCAAAAAGAAACCTACGAAAACCAATGTGAACAAAACCGCCATCCAATTGTCATTTCGGACGATGGCTTCGGTTATCGAAGTGGTGGCGTTAGGCGTCACGATGGCCAATAAATACAGGAACGAGAGGTAGTCACCGGTGAATCCGTTAGACATTTTGATTAGAGTTTGTAGGATAAGTTAGTGTGGAATGTATATATATGTAAAGCTATTGTGTTGTGGTTTAAATGAAGTTTCTTGACAATTTATGTGTTTTTCAGCACTTGGAGTGAAACAACGAGGTAAAAGATAGTGAAATAAATATATATGATTACTAAAGATAGTGAAATAAATATGGAATATCACGATGTTCATTTTGATTCAATTTTTTTAATTAAAGAATCATTTTTATTAACTTTATAGAAGTGTAATCTTTTGATTTATTTACACAGATGCACGTGAATTAAACTCAATAAAAACACATCATGTGTTCACAGTCTCAATGATCTATATTTGTCGTGTATAAGTCATAAGTCATAAATTTTGTGGCTACATGTCGAAATCTTATTAATAAAAATTGGATGGTTACCTTATTTTCAACTTTTTTTAGCACAAAAGCTCTGTGTCATTTTCGATTTTTAATAGAAAAGTTTATGTTCTTGTTGTTTCAATTCGTTTGCCAAAGAACATGATTACGTTCTTTAAAGGTTTTAGCGGCTCACAACCATCTAATAAAGTTACACGCACGTATTAAGACATTAAAATCGTTATCTATATCTTCGAATGAAACTACAGTGCATTTTATTCAGAAGTACATGGGGGTTGTGGAGAGAAATACGTACAAGAAGAAAAAGACTAATTCTACTATCTTACTATTCTCTTTCGAGGTGCATTTCGGGCTTTTAAAAAAACTGGTTCCGGTTATAGAACTAGTTCCGGGCTTTTATGTTTAGGGTCGGATTTTGGATAAACAAACCCTACCCTGTGGAATCGGTTCGGGGATGGTATAATCGGTTCCAAGCATCGGGCTTTTAAAAAAAACCTGGTATTCAGTTTTATATAAACCCGCCTCTGGGCTTTTAAAAACTTGGTTTGGGCTATTGGGGCTGCTGGGCCTTTGTTTTTTAACTTAAAAACCAGGCCTGGATGAATAGGGCTACTTTTGTGCTTTGGGTTTTTGTTTTATTATTAACAAACTAACTTTGGGTTTGGCCTTTGGGTTTTATAATTTTTATGGGCTGACTGGGCCTTTGATAGTTAGATCCATTTGGAATTTGAGTTTATAATTAATTTAACTAGTGTTTATCATTCGCGCGTGTTGCCTGCGTGATGGCCGGTTTGAAACAAACTTGAAATTGTATAACTTTGGGCTCAGAACTGGCGTTCGGTTGCGGCTACTAACCATTACTAACAGACCGAAAAGAGAACAAAGAAACCAGTTATGAACATTGGGCCAAAGCTAAGTCTCAGATGAGATGGTCCTCATCATCATCGACACATTTGGTCGGTGAATTACACATACAAAATTGAACTATCTAGGCAGCATCATAAAAGTGACAGACATGCATAAGCTGGTTATACAATAAGCATCACAAAACCACCTTGAGTGGTAACCCACAATAGATAGCCACAAATGTGCAAACTATGAACCACACAAAGGGGATGGGACCTAGGTATTGTCACAACATCAATTGAGGCACAACAGCAAATGGACGACAACAGTAATCACGCCACAATTTTTGACACGCTGCACTTTAGATCTGAAAACCCTAAATGGGTTTCGGGGTGAGACGAAAGAAAGGGGCAACAATAACAGTTGCACCGCCACAAAGGCCGCACTATAGATCTGAAAACCCCCCAAATGGGTTTCGGGATGGATCGAGAGCCCATCGCGTGGTCTACCAAACCACAGAAGGATGGCTGACCGCGAACCGGCTCGATCGTCACAACCACCGTCACAAAGGCGGTAAACAACCATCACAAACGTCGTGGTTACCACCGATACAACTTACCCACCGCCGGCGACAATAGTTCATCTCCCACCGGTAGAGAGACCCAAGGAGCAGTTGCGCATGCCATCACAGACCATGGTAGGCAAACGGGCGCCCCCTCCACCTTGACCATAGAGGGGAGGCGGAGCGACAGAAGATTCCACCACCATCGGCTAACCACCGGCAGAAGCGACAATGACGGGGAAACCACAGCCTCCTCCACCAAGACCACAGAGGGAGGCCGAGCGGCAGCAGATCCACCACCAAACCAAACACCATGAGTAGAGAGACCACAGCAAGGATAAAGACTGTAAGGATTCCTGAAGTCTGATGCAACCCAAAACAGCTTAAGTGTCTCAGCAACATGCACTAAGTACTGAAGTGAAGAATGCTTCGGAAGTTTTACACAAAGCATTAGAAAATACTCTAAGTGTAAAATCTTCCGAAGCCAAGACCAATATCTTCCGAAGCCAAATATGAAGTCTTCCGAAGCTTCAGAGACAAAGTCTTCCGAAGCCTCATCCTATGAAGACAGATTTCTTCCGAAGACTTTTAGTACACATGCTTTATCTGATGTACTGTTCCATAAAGCACCTTTTCCGCTGCATCTCTGTAAAGTCACCAACTTACATGAGTTGGTGAAAAGGGCCTTGCTTTTGGTAACTGTACATTGAGGTCTTGAGTCTTCAACTTTCCACTTTATGTACTTTATCCTTTTTGTATTGTATAAGGATGTGAGCTATGGCATGTCATAGTCACAAGGTCAAAAGGCAGATATGCCTTTTGATCCTACAATTGATTTTGTTAGTGTCTAGTCAATTGTATCCAGCTGGCTTTCAAAGTATGGCCGGCTGTAGGTTGTAGTATAAGTATTTCAAGTTCTTGTATCTTTTCTTTATGCTTAGTAACACTTGTAAAAGAACTTGAGAAAGCAATATACTGCCTCCTTGAAACCCATACTCTCTTGTTCTGTCTCTTTGCTTTACTTGTGTTCTTAGTTTCACCTTGGTTACCCAGTTCACTGTTTGATTAGAGATTAGTTATTCTCCTCATTGTGTTGTTGTGTTGTAATTGTGGTTAAGCCCTTAAACGGTCCTGCAATTGGTATCAGAGCTTTCCAGGCTCTTGATATAAGATCTAACCATCTTAAGATCCCTCACACACACAAAAGCTAAACTCTTCAAATGGCTGCCATCTCTAAGACTGATATGGAGACTGGAACCATGAACAAATCCCCACTGATCACTCTTGATGATTTTGACACCTGGTGCATGAGGATGGAAGGCTTCATCAGGTCTCTTGATTCAAGAATGTGGGAATCTGTTGAGAATGGACCTTTCATACCAGCACCCCCTCAGCTACTGGTGCTGGTATGATTCCTAAAGATGTGGCCAACTACTCAGATGAAGATAGAAAAAGAGTAGAGATTGATAGGAAGGCCATGACTGCTCTTCAGACTGCTCTCCCAAACTCTGTATACAGAGGCTTCAAGAAGTGCAAGACAGCCAAACAGCTGTGGGATGCACTGAAGCTGATGTATGAAGGCTCCTCTGAAGCCAAGGAGAACAAGAAAGATCTTCTGAAGCAGCAGTTTGAAAATTTCACCTTCAAAGCAGGTGAGACCATGACTCAACAATACTTCAGGTATGTTGAGATTGTGGATACCCTAGTGGATGGAGGAGTTCCTCTTGAGAACAGGGACATTGTAAGGAAGTTCATGTCCTCACTTCCTAGGCAATGGACACACTATTGTGTGGTGATCAAGAGGACTGAGAACCTTAAGACTCTTACTCTTACAGAGTTGTATGGGATTCTCAGTGGATACCAGATGGAGATGAACATGCAAGGTTCATCTGGCAACTCCAACAATCAAATGGGTTTAGCCCTTCATGTGGTTGAAAGGGACAGCATAGAACCTCAGCATCATCTCTTATGCTACCCTGACAACTCACAAAAAGGTCCTTTCATCACCTTCCCGGAGACACCAAGGGAGAACTTTACTCAAGGAAGCCCATTCCAAGAGACAAGTTCTTCTCAAGCCTTTGTGTCTGCAGATGAAAGCTGTGGGAATTATCTCTTCACTCTTGAAGACCTGGACTGTATCCATCCAGATGACCTGGAATACATGGAGATAGTTCAGCAGATGGCTCTCCTCACTCACAGAGCCAAGAAGTTCTACAAGAGGACAGGAAGAAGATTTCCAAGCAATGCTACCAGCAGTAAGTTTGGGCTGGATAAAAGCAAAGTTAAGTGTTACAACTGTAACCTTATGGGTCACTTTGCCAGGGAGTGTAAGGCACCTAAAGCAAATGGGGGCCAAACACAACCCAGACCAAACTTTACTGACAAAGCTCCTCAAGCTGAGAAGACAAAGCAACATGCTGCTGTTGCTGTTGAAGAAGGAGGCTTTGACTGGAGTTTTCAGGTGGAGGATGCTTCTCCAAACCAAGCACTGATGGCTGACCATGATGAAGCCAAGGTATTGGAACATCTTTGCTCCCCTGAATGCATTGCTAAAGTAAATAGATACAGGTCCTATAACCTAGAGATGAGATCTGATCTTGAGTCATTAAACATATTAAAATCTGATTTTAGAAAGTCTGAAAATGATTACAAGTTAAAGATAGAAGACTTGGAGAAAACCATTTCAGTACTAAAACATGAACATACAGATTTCAGAACTCAGATTCAAGATCTCATCACTAAGTTAACTGAGTGCCAGGCTGAGCTTGTGATCAGCAAAGCCAAGGCAGAAAAGAGTGTTCTTGAAGAAGAGACCTTCAAGAACATGATATCCTCATCCCTGCACAACAAGGTTTGTTATCAAAATAGACAGGGACTAGGATCAAATGAGATAGCTCCTCCACACACAATCTTGTCTGTAAGATCTCCTAGGTGTGGAACTTGTGAAGATGAGCTTCCTCTCATAGATCCTGTAAGTGAGGATGATGAAGAAGTGATAGTGAAGAATTCCTCTGAGAAGAGTGAAGAAGAGGATTCTTCCAAGGGCCACTATCCTTCTGAGGAGAAGAAATCAACTGAGATGACCAAGTCCAAAAGAAAGAACTTGATCAGAAAGAGCAAAAGAAAAGCAAAGAAGGCTCAAGAAATCAAGGCTACTTTTGATGCTAAGCAGAAACAAGTTTTTATCTCTGCAGGTTTCAAAGTAGTAAGGACTGAAGACATCAACCAGACTCCTTAGCTAAGAGTCATGGTTCTTGTTCAAATCATCTCAGTGCCAAGAAGAAGACTGATCTGCTGTGTACCACTGCTGCACAGCCTGGACCATCAAACTCCAAGAACAGTTCACAGCCCAAAGGAACTGTCTCAGCATCTACCAAGATGAAGGTGGAGAGGGGATGTGACCAAAGTCAGTCTTGTTCTCAAAGGGAGACTTCTTTGAAGAAGATAATGTTATGTGTTATGTGTGAAAGTACTTCTCACATTGCTAAGGATTGCCCATACAATCCTAAAAGTACTGTCCACATGACTAAAAAAAGACTTCAAAGAGTCTCAAGAAATCTCAAGCTTCGGAAGGAAAGTCTGTTTCCTTCGGAAGCTCCAAATCAAAGAAGAAGGTAAGTGGAAAATTACCTTCGGAAGCAAAGTTGGTCTCGGAAGAAAGGAATTCTTCCGAAGCACTAAAGTCTGCTGCAGTGACTGTAGACTCTTCCGAAGGATCAGTCATCAAAACTTATGAAGTTCTAAAAGCTTCTAAGGTTTTGAAGGTCAAGTCCAAGACTCCAAAGGTGGTGTGGAAGTCTAAGAAAGACCAAATGACTGAGGTTTCTCCATCAACAACAGCTGAAGATCCCTATAGTACAACCATAGGATCTATTACTGTTGCATTACCTTCTTTTACTGTTAATGAGCCCAAGACAAGTAAGGCTTGGGTTTCCAAATGTAACTAATCATCTTCTCTGTGCAGGAACAGCTCAAGACCAACAGGAATGTCTGGATAATTGACAGTGGCTGTTCCAGGCACATGACTGGCAATAGGTCTCTACTCCATAATTTTGAGAGAATTGATGGAGGACCAGTTGCTTTTGGAGGAGATGAAGGTGGTTACATTTCTGGAAGGGGCAAGGTCACAAATGGTAAGCTCAGCATTGAGAAGGTAAACTTTGTTAAGGAGCTTGGGTACAATCTTCTGAGTGTATCCCAATTTTGTGATCAGAGTCATAACATGCTCTTTACTGAGCATGAGTGCATTGTTCTCAAACCTGGTGTGGTCATTCCTCATGAGCATATCCTGCTCAGAGCCCCCAGGAAAGGGAACATGTACAAGATGGATTTGCAAGAAACATCTCCCTCAGGAGAAGTTTCATGCTTTCTATCTAAAGCAAATAGTGATGAGTCTTTCCTATGGCATAAAAGAATGTGCCATGTAAACTTTAAGAACATGAATAAATTAATTAAACATGATTTGGTAACTGGAATGCCAAAGAAAGAGTTTACTAGTGATGATCATTGTGTGGCATGCCTGAAAGGGAAGCAACACAAAGTATCTCACAAGCCTAAGGAAAAGAACTCCATCACTACTCCCCTACACTTGTTACATATGGATCTCTTGGCCCCACCAGTGTAATGAGTTTAGGAAGGACCTCTTACTGTCTGGTGATCACAGATGATTTTACAAGATTCACTTGGGTTTCTTCTTCTTAGAACTAAGGATGAAACCCCTGAGATTCTGAAGAATTTCATCTTAAAAGTTGAGAATCAATGTGATCACAAGGTCAAAACCATAAGATGTGATCAAGGAACTGAATTCAAGAACCAAATCCTTGATGCATTTTGTGATGAAAAAGGTATTACAAGACAATATAGTGCTCCCAGGACTCCTCAGCAAAATGGAGTTGCTGAAAGGAGAAACAGGACACTTATTGAAGCTGCAAGAACTATGTTGTCTGACTCTAAACTGCCTATCACCTTCTGGGCAGAGGCAGTCAATACTGCCTGCTATGTGCAAAACAGAGTTTTAGTAGTTAAGACACATGGTAAGACTCCTTATGAACTTTGGCACAAGAGGAAACCTTTCATTGGTTTTCTCAGGTCATTTGGATGTCCCTGCACCATCTTGAATACCAAAGATCAAATTGCCAAGTTTGCTGAGAAATCAGATGATGGACATTTCATTGGATACTCTTCTCAAGCTAAAGCTTATAGAGTATACAATCTCAGAACTAGAATTGTTGAGGAGTCAGCCAATGTGACTTTCAATGAGCACACTCCCTGTGTGGCTGGTTCTGGTCCGGATTGGCTGTTTGATCTTGATTTAGTTACCAACTGTTTTAACAAATCTTGTGAGCATGTTTCAGGATCTGCAGAAAATCTTAAATACAGGTGATCCTGATCCAAGATTTGAGCTAGGAAGATCTTCAACTCATACATCTTCAGCTCCAGTTGGAACTACTTCAGCAAATGAGGTTTCTATCAGCACAACAATGACCAATTCAGCTGATACATCTGGCATGCCTTCAAATTCCAGCTCAGAGGCCTCTCAACCAGATAAAGATACCTCACTTGTAGAAGACAACAATGGTGATGGTGATAGTGATCAGGAATTTCTTGATGCTAATAACCACACCATAGATGACAACATCAATGATGTCTCACACTCATTGGATCAAGTTAATCTTGATAAGTGTGATAATGTGGAGGGTGAATCTTCAGGACCAGATTTAAATTTCTCAAATTTAGATCTTTCCCAGCAACTTGCTGTGATCCCTCAGCTAAGGATCCACAAGTCTCACCCCACCACAAACATCATTGGAGATGTTGTCACAGGGGTAAGAACAAGAGGACAAACCCATGAAGCAAATGTTTGTCTTCACTCTTGTTTCTTATCTCAGATAGAGCCCAAGAAAGTTGATGAAGCTCTAAAGGATGGAAGTTGGGTTGAAGCTATGCAACAAGAGCTGCTTCAATTCAAAAGGCAGAAAGTTTGGAACCTTTGTCCTCTTCCTCATGGGAAGACTACCATTGGAACCAAATGGGTTTTTAGAAACAAGAAGGATGATAGGGGAATCATCATCAAGAACAAGGCAAGACTAGTTGTTCAAGGATACACACAAGAAGAAGGGATTGACTACACTGATGTCTTTGCTCCTGTAGCAAGACTAGAAGCTGTTAGGATATTCCTGGCATTTGCTGCATCCAAGAACTTCAAGGTCTACCAACTTGATGTAAAGTGTGCTTTCTTATATGGAGTGATTGATGAGGAGGTTTATGTCAAACAGCCACCTGGTTTTGTAGACCCTGATCATCCTGATTATGTCTGCAAGCTTGACAAAGCTCTTTATGGGCTGCATCAGGCACCCAGGAAGTGGTATGAGACACTATCTGAGTATCTCTGCAAGCATGGATACAGAAGAGGTACTATAGATGGAACCCTCTTCATCAAAGGACAGGGAAATGACTTATTGCTGGTTCAAGTATATGTTGATGACATCATCTTTGGTTCAACTAATCCAAAGCTCTGCAAAGACTTTGAGAAGCTGATGAAAGACAGATTTGAGATGAGTTCAATGGGAGAACTCAACTTCTTTCTGGGAATTCAAGTGAAGCAGGTTGAAGATGGCATCTTCATAAGTCAGTCAAAGTATGTTCAAGACATACTCAAGAGGTTCAATATGACTGATTGTAAGATGCTAAGACACCCATAGCCAGAAACCACTCCCTTGGTCCAGATCTGATTGAGGGGGAGTGTGTAGATGAGCACTTATACAGGGCTATGATTGGGTCTCTTATGTATCTTACAGCTAGCAGGCCTGATATCATGTTTGCTACATGTATTTGTGCAAGATATCAAGCCAACCCTAAGATGTCTCACTTAATCACTGTGAAAAGGATTTTAAGATACCTCAAAGGTGCTTCAACACTTGGTCTATGGTATCCAAAGAATCCAAATTTCAATCTGTATGCCTATACAGATAGTGATTATGGTGGTTGCAATATGACTGCAAAGTCTACATCTGGGGGATGTCAATTCCTTGGTGGAAGGGTGGTCTCATGGCAATGCAAGAAACAATCCTGTGTGTCTGCATCAACTGCTGAGGCTGAATACATTGCTGCTGCAAGCTGCTGTGCTCAAGTGCTTTGGATTCAAAATCAGATGCTGGACTATGGATTTAACTTCAAAGAGACTCCTATCCCACATAGACAACAATAGTGCTATCTCTATCACTGAGAAACCTGTGCAGCACTCAAGGACCAAACACATCAACATCAGGTATCATTTAATAAGGGATAACTATGAAAAGGATTAATTAAACTAGTCAAAGTTCATACAGATGAACAATATGCTGATCTGTTCACCAAAGCTTTTGATGAACAGAGATTTAAGTATCTGATATCAGCTATTGGGATGATTAACTTTGAGTAGACTTTTTATAAAACTAATTCTAATTATTTCTTCTTAAAATATGTGTGTCCTAAGTTGTCTAGTTCATCACTTTCATAAGCTCATGTTTTTTGGATGTAAAATTCTTTTTGAAGACTTTCCTTAGATTCTTGAAAATTTCTGATACTTCGGAAGATAAAATTTTATCTTCGGAAGAAAAACATGTCTTTAAAATAAATAACTGTCTAAGAGATTTTACCTTCGGAAGAAGTAAATCTTCCGAAGCTTAAAATTTTATCTCAGACACTTATCTATTTTCAAGAACCTTTTCCTTCCGAAGCAAAATTAACCTTCGGAAGCTTTGTTTATTTTCATACAAAGCATTCAAAGGTTTATTTCTCTTCCGAAGCATAAATTATCAAGACTCTCAGGAAAATCTTCCGAAGCCATTTTAGCTTCGGAAGCTTTTTAAATCAAAACTTCCGAAGACAAATAAACTTCGGAAGCTTTTCGAATTCCAAGAAAACTACTTTTTGAGCAAAAGTAAACTACCTTTTCAGAGGTGGGACCGACTTTCGGATTTCAAAGTTTATCCTCTTTCATTAACTTTGGTTCAAATCCTTTTCATATAAATACCCAACGGTTCCCCCCTCTTTCCCACTATCTTCCTCAATTCTACTGTTTCTCTAACCTAATTCTCTAAACCGCCTTTGCTTTCTACCTTTCTTCACCCTTAAGCTTCTAAATGGCCAACCTAACCGCAGAAACAACCCTGATTTCTCCATGCAACTACACAGGCAACATAATCAAGTTGCTCTGTTAAGCTCTGAGAAAGATGCAAGTTTCTCAGAGATTTGCCAATTCTTGACTCTGTCAACTACTTCACCTCCCTGACCATTGATCCTACTCTATATGAGGATCATTTGCTTGAATTCTGGAAGACCTGCCAAGAGGTCATTATGGATGGAGGAGGGCAGACTGTCTGCCACAGTGCAAGGGAGGACAATCTTCATCACTCCGGCCATCATTAACCAACATCTACAGCTGGATGATGAGAAGGTGAGGTGTCCTTCCCAAAAGAAGCTGTTAATCATTCTTTTGAGCAGATGGGCTATGAGGGAGATTTCTCTGTAAAGACCTTTAGGAAAGGGAAGGTCTCATCCCAATGGAAATTCCTGCTCCATGGTTATCCACAGCTTGTCAAACAAGCATGGTGGATGGGACCAGATTCCTGAGGATCTCTCCTTTATAGTTCATGGAATGGTTCAAGGGGTCAAGTTCAGGTATTCACAATTTGTTTATACTAATTTACTTGCAAACTTAGACTCCTTAGAGTATACATGTTTCCTAGATATGTTCAACACATTCTCAACTGTGAACTGGGCTCACAGTTGAGGGAAACAGGTAATATTCTTAAATTGGGACAGATGAAGCCCGGCATCTTTAAAATAATGAAGAAGCCAACTGTAGGCTTCTCTGGGGTAGAAACAGCCCTAGTCCCAAAAATGTTAGAGCTCATTGCTCAAGGTGACAACCTAGCAACACAAGCTAGTGTTGAACCCACACCTCTTTTGTCCCTACCATTAAAAAGACCAGAAATCACCCTCACCTACCAAAGAAAATCCAAACGAACCCCTGCTCAGGCTATTGAGTCTGTGCAGGCCCCCAAATACTCAACCTTACAGGAAGAAGTGGACACTAGAGCTCCCACTTCTCCTGAGGAGCAAACCACTCCCATTACTTCACCTATCAGGGCTGAGGTTCCTCAAGCTCACCCTGATGAGCTCAATAGCCCAACAACCTTAAGCCTTCACTCTGAGTCTCAACACTCAAGTGAACAACCTTCAGGGGACAGCTACCATCCCCAGCCTTTGGATCTCAACCAACCAATTCCCAACCTATCCTTTTACACTGATGAAGACTTAGGATTCAGTGAGTACCATGAGTCTCTCTTCTCCTCCCCTACTCAAAGAGAGATGAGTACCTCTGACTCTCCTCAGTCTATCCCCATCAGTCAATTACTGAGGTGGACACTTCTGAACCTGTTCAGGATGTCCATATGGAAGAGGCTCTCACTTTTGAAAGTGATTACATCATTAAGACCTCAACCATGGCAACTCAGCCCATTGGCATCTCAACTGAGGCTGCCAGTGAGCAGAGGAAAACCAGCAGCCAAGAAACTCAAGCTGGTGGTGAGAGAGAGGACTTTGGTCCAATCATCTCATCCCCCAATGAATCTTCTGATGAAGATGAGGGAATTTGAGACTAAAGGTGCAAAAATGTCAAAACATGCACCTATTTAGTCTCTAAGGTTAGTCACTTGGAATCTCAAGTGACTACCGACAAAACAGGGTCAATGATCAGCAACCAGATTTCATATCGCAGGAAAAACTAGCTGGGAGACCTTTAAGGAGAGCTCAACCAGGAACACAAGAACCTGTGGAAGTGATTGACTTATCCTCCAGCTCACCTATGCAAAGTGGGTGATGCTACCAAACAGGGGAGAAGTTGTACAACCACAGAACATGGGAGTTCTTCAGAGAGTTGTTACAACCACAGAACCTGGGAGTTCTTCAGAGAGAATGGACATAGAGGACTCACCATCCTCACTTGCTGTTGTGCATTCTCAGCAACTTCCTCAAGTTCACATTAATGTGGACTCTATAGACTCTCTCATCAGGAGTCTCTTTGAGGAAGGAAGGCAACCAAGGGCTGTCTCATCTCCACCACTGGGAACTAGCAATCAAATCATAAGGTGGAGGTATGATGATGACAGAAGAGCCCTCATACTTCAAAGAGTTCAAGGCCAACAAGAAGTTTTCAATTCCAAAGCCTGAGCTTTTATGAAAGACTGGATTTAGTCAACCTACCACTTGTCAATCCAAGCAATTCAAGACAAGCTGACAGGCTGGCTCAAAGAATCCAAGACAGGATCATGGCAGAGTTCTCTCTAAGAAGGAGACTTAGGGAATCAGGCAATGTCATCGGTCAACTGGATGTTGAGGTGGACCCTAAGATTAGTTTCATAGGGGAAACCTTGACTGAAGGCCCAGTGACAGAACCTGAGACCCCTGTCTCATCATCAACAACTGCTGCTGAGGTCCAAACTCCATCTGAGACACCTGCTGGTGAAGGTGTTTCTCAGCCTCTCTCTGGCCAGAGCATGGAAGCTACTCCAAGCAATGAAGGCCAAGCTTCAATCCACCCTGAGTCACAAAGGTCTGTTGGTGACAAAGGGAAAAGGATAATGACTCCTGAGGAAATTGAGGAGGAAGAGAGAGAGGAAAAGGAGACTAAGGGGAGAAAGTTCCACTGGGTCATCTAGCTTCATGCAAGCTGCAATCAGGGCTGCCCCCAGACCAAACACTCAGGATGATGAGTTAAGGGCAGTCAGGATTACCTACTTACAGACCAGGAACTATATGACATTGATGAGATCATCTCCCTCCCCTTAGAAGAACTAAATGAACTGGCTGACAGAGAAGTGTCAAGAGAGTTGAAGGAGAAAGAGGATGCAATGATACTTCTCCAACTCAAAGAGGAGAAGAGACAGAAAAGACTTTACAAGCATGCTCCTACTCTCTCACCAGTTCAAGAAAGTCCTGCACAGGAAGATGTGGCTCCACAAGAACCTCAGGTAGATAAAGAGGAAGATAGGATCAAAATGATCAACTACCTGAGTGCCACAGGCTTCTATCAGGCAGATGCACTTCTCCCTTTGTCCTATGACTTCATTGAGTTGAGTATCTAAAGCAACTTGAGCTTGAGTTAGTCAAGGAAAGAAAGACAACCAAAAGGAAACTAAGGGGAAGAGAAGCTGCAAAGTCAAGGGCCACCATTCAAAAGAATGCAAAGAAGTCTGCTGACAGACAAAGAATGGTGAGCTTCTTGAAGCTGTATGGATTCTCCGGAAGGAGACTTGGCCCCATGTCTCTATCCACTATGGATGAGCATATTAGGGTGATCAAGCAGAAGATTAAGAGTGGAGAACTTATTGACTTGCACTCTCTTCCAAGTCAAGTCCCACCTGAAGTGGAGGTCAAGTTTGAACAACCAGAGACACCTCAACCAGCACCTCCAGCTGAGCCCCAGCAAGCTTCATCTTCTGATCCTAGGCAGGGTCAAACTCCCTCTCCTTCTGAACCTGTGAGGGAGGAACACCCAACTGAGAAAGACACTGATGATCAACATGGTGCTGCAGACCAGTCTTCTCAGTTAAAGACAACCAAGAGGAAGAAGAGGATGGCTTCTAAACCAAAGACAAAGAAGAAGAAGCCAAAGTCATCTACCTCTGCACCTCAGGCTGAATCAGATCAACCTGAGGAAGTGCATGATGAGGCAGCCCAATCAACTCCTATTCAAGTGGCTCCTCTAACTAGTGAGACACCCATCTTATCCTGGACATACTCTACCAATCCAGAGAGATGGACTGTTATCAGAGATCAAGGTGTTGAGAATGTCTACTCATGGCAAGACAAATCAACTTACCTCTGCATGATCTCTTTGAGGATGAGAAGATATTATGAAAGTCTTGATGATCCTGACCATCTCATGAAGAAAGGAATGGTCCTGATTGTACTGAAGACTACCAACATTTGAAGATCTTCTAAGTGTTTTGGTAGCATCAGCCTAGGGGGAGTTTGTAAGGATTCCTGAAGTCTGATGCAACCCAAAACAGCTTAAGTGTCTCAGCAACATGCACTAAGTACTGAAGTGAAGAATGCTTCGGAAGTTTTACACAAAGCATTAGAAAATACTCTAAGTGTAAAATCTTCCGAAGCCAAGACCAATATCTTCCGAAGCCAAATATGAAGTCTTCCGAAGCTTCAGAGACAAAGTCTTCCGAAGCCTCATCCTATGAAGACAGATTTCTTCCGAAGACTTTTAGTACACATGCTTTATCTGATGTACTGTTCCATAAAGCACCTTTTCCGCTGCATCTCTGTAAAGTCACCAACTTACATGAGTTGGTGAAAAGGGCCTTGCTTTTGGTAACTGTACATTGAGGTCTTGAGTCTTCAACTTTCCACTTTATGTACTTTATCCTTTTTGTATTGTATAAGGATGTGAGCTATGGCATGTCATAGTCACAAGGTCAAAAGGCAGATATGCCTTTTGATCCTACAATTGATTTTGTTAGTGTCTAGTCAATTGTATCCAGCTGGCTTTCAAAGTATGGCCGGCTGTAGGTTGTAGTATAAGTATTTCAAGTTCTTGTATCTTTTCTTTATGCTTAGTAACACTTGTAAAAGAACTTGAGAAAGCAATATACTGCCTCCTTGAAACCCATACTCTCTTGTTCTGTCTCTTTGCTTTACTTGTGTTCTTAGTTTCACCTTGGTTACCCAGTTCACTGTTTGATTAGAGATTAGTTATTCTCCTCATTGTGTTGTTGTGTTGTAATTGTGGTTAAGCCCTTAAACGGTCCTGCAAAGACCATCGGGTGCCAAACCACAACAGGCAAAACTTACGGTGAGGCCAAAGCATCGTCGTGGGAGTTGCCGGCCGACGGCCACCCCCAGCAACACCCGAACCAGCCACACCGGCGTTCATGCCACCATTCACCATCGGCAACTCCCCTCTCTATCTAACTTTCTCTTAAAATGAAGATCCTTAACCAATCTCGATACATGCAAAAAGGGTGGTGCTGAGGAGATAAAATGAAAGTTTCAAAACATTTGTGGCAAATCTCAAAAGGTAGAAAAGCAACTGCTGATGGCAGTTGCTTTATTCATATTACTAGGGGGTTTCGCTATCGCGCGCTGCGCGAATATTACTTTCGTGTTTTAGGAACCCTGTCTTTTTCTGTTTTATAGAGATGTTTTTCATTTCAAATCTATTATAATGTATGCCAATAATAAATCAAACCCGTCCCCATTGAACATCCACACTTTAAATATCAACCATTTAGACTACAAACCAACACATTAAAATTTAGGACTGTATGTATTAAACTATTAACCATAAATGAACCTGAAGGAACTTTAAGACCCAAAGTTGCAAGCTTGACTATAATATAAAAACCACAAAATAGAAAATATTGGCTTGGTTTTGTAAAGGAACAATTCAAAATTCAGTAAAGTACAAGCACATTGAACTAAAATATAAACCAACTGTAAATCAAAACTTAAAATGTGTGTAACCTCTTACCATAACCAAATCAATGCACACACATTCGTTCTAAGTAATATGGTTGAAAGGTGTTCCCTGAATTACATTTAAGAGGTGAAAATCCCAATCAAGAAGCCAGAAAAACTAATAAATCAAACACTTTAAACCTAAATGTGCTTACGCTTCCACAAAATCATTCAAATGTAGAAGGTAGTAAACTGCAAGCACCAAACGTCAAACTAATTGTCGCTCTTTTATCATTCTCGATATGAAAGAGACAAGTAACTCTAAAAGGAGATACAGTATGTAGACAACACACCTTCTAAACACACCTAAATTTATAACACCATCTGAAATTGATGAGCAAGCAGCCATAGTAAAAGAGATAAAATAAAATTAATAGTAATTATGAATCCAATTTAGTAAAACCCATCTACCAAATCATCGACCTCAAACCAAAATTATGGATCCTATGTGAAGCAATAACATATTAAATAATAATGATGAAGAAAGTGAAGGCTCCTACCAATTTCACTCAGGAAAAGTGGCTCTGGGTCAAAATACATGAGATTTATCTCGTCGACAACATTCGATCGCAGCTAACGGCGGTGCCCAGATCTGCACCCGATACATCGACTTTATTATGCAACTTTGTAACACCGCCACCGCCACCTCCACCGCTATCACCACCACCACTGGTCATGGCCGCTTCCGCCACAACTACCGATTCTTTTCCACTTACACGGCGTTTCGTCTAACATCTCACCTCTCTAATGAATTCGGTGCAGGTCTACACCCGATACCGAACAAATGAGACCGAGAAAACCCTAAACCTGGAATCAATCTCAATCGACGATCTTCGATTCTGATATTTTTTTGTTCACGGGTTTGGTCTAGATGGGATATTAGTGGACTCTGTTTGATTAAGCCAAAATGCTCAGCCTTACTCGCCAGAGAAGATCACTGGAATTTCTCTCAACCCCATTCCAAAATTCTTTTAACCCCATTTTGAATGATGTTACTGGTTATAAAGAGTTGGAGAAGAGGGTGTAGTACTGTAGTTTGGGTCTCTGGTGGGGCAAAATGCGACTCCGAGAATCAGCGTCGTTTAGAGCAGATGAAATCCGCCGATCCGGCACAGGGGGGATTCGAGGAGCGGTTTGATGAACTCACCGACGCCACCGGTGGTTTACTTCCACACATACCTTCGAGTCACCTGCAGGTGAGAAAACCCCCGTCTTTTCATTTCAAGATACCGTGGCCACCACCGAGCATCCCTAAGGGGAGACGCACGACAACAGAAACACCACCATCGCCACCATCAAAAAAAAATTGGATCTGAGATCAGTCCAATGTCGAAGAAAGATAGGATCCCGACATGCACCCGGCGTAAACGACGACAGTGGTGACGTACCGGCGGTGGTCCAACCGGGCAATCTTCCCTTAAGCTCTCATTACCACATGAAGATGAAAGGTGTGGTGTTGAGGGGTTACAATGGAAATCCTAAAAAGTTGTGTGGCAAATATCAGAGAAGCACAAAAGCAACTGCTTATGGCAGTTGCTTTTTTCCTAGTATGTAATAACTAGTCCTTCACTCCTCCTCTTTATCTCTCTAGCTTCTAGCTTTCGATAATAAGCACGTGGTAAGATGAACACCGAGCCCCAAACTCTCTCACATCGCCGCCGTGACTTGCCTGTGGCCAAAATCGAATAACAAAAACTTCCCTATTCCTCGCCTTCCTTTTTTCATATTAGGTAACTAGGTTTAATACGCGCCGCGCGTTGCGGCGCCCGACGGCGTCATACACGGAGTGATATACCACAAATTACAATCGAATCGTCTTGTTTTCTAACTAAATTTATGTCAAAAGATAGAGTAAATTAAATTCATGTCATCGAAAGAAAATGTATTATATTTGACACGATTCTAAACCAAATTAACGTTGAATCGTAGACCAACTTAAAACATATATAATAATAAACACGTGAAGTGATGTATAGGACTACAATTGTCCCGACTTGTTTCCAAACTAAATTTATGTCGTAAACTAAAGTAACTCGAATTTTTACCGTCGAATTAAATTGGTTGTTAAAATCATTATAAAATTAAATACAAAGATGGTTCTTAATGTTTGTTTAAATTACAGATTTGATCTTAAATTTTAAAAATTACGGATTTGTTTCAAGAGGTTACCAACACGTTTCAAAAATGTACTAATAAACATGGTGTAGGGGAAGCTGATATTATGTGATTTCATTGTGCATTGCGATGAGGTTTAAAAAATATACTCAAGAACATTCCATGGTTAATATGCAAACTAATAAATATTCCATTGCAGCTTTGAAATTTTATAAAATTGTACCATTTCTTCCATTAATAACACAAGACAAAACGATTGTAAGTCTATTTTTTAACATAAATTTTATTTGAAAAAGAGGCAGGTAAAAATATAATGTGTTTACATTCACCGGTATGAAAACAAAACCATTCTATGTTTTGATGTAAATTTACTTCGTAAATAAATCGGGTCAAATGTGATATATAATTTACTACACCGCGTACGAGTCCGCGACAATGCGAGGCGGGTGAAAATTCTAGTTTGTGTATAAAAGGAAGAAAGTAGTTGAAAACTTGGAGCTCCGTTCTAGGTGACGACTTATTTTGATACTTGTAATATAAATAAATATAATAAATAAAGATCAGTTTTAAAGTCGTAGTTTAATCGATAATTAATAATAAATATTTGATTAATAATAATATAATAACCACAATATCACCTCCACTTTCATCACCCATCTTCCCCAAATCAGAAATCCTGTCCCAACAACCCTTCGAAGACCACCACCGCCACCGTAGGGCCGTCACCGTCGATGTTCCGACGACGACCACCGCCGCGATGCCGGTGCATGCATCAACCACTACCACCATCGCGCCAACGCTCTACCTCCCTCTCAGATCTGCAGGTTGCCACTACCACCATGACGGGACCGTCATCGCACCCACCACCATCACGTCGCAGGCAAAAGTACCACAACCTCCCACCATGAAACCTGACCACAAACACCCTTGTCGCTCACCACTGGTCATCATCATCGCCATATCCGACCACCACCGCTTTCCGCCTCCGCAGCTCACCGTCGCCGCCGCTAACCAAGGAAAGGGTACCGGGGTGGAGATGCCATTACCAGGTTGCAGTGGCGAGAGATGTCCGATCTTGGAGGGGCATGGTGTGGTGGTAGCCGGTGGTGGAGAACAAACAGTACACGAAAAAAATGCTCAGATGGTGAAGGCAAAAGATGAGCTCCACCTCAGATCTCTGCAACGTTAACAACCGAACACCATATCCAAGATCATCATTGCTTCCTACCGGCAAAGGGCACCACCGCCAAAACCCTCCACCATAAAACCCATGCCGGCGAAGGGCACCACCTCCACCGACCCTCTCTCCTACCTTCGCCACAAGCTCCCACTGTTCTCTCTAACCTCGAAAGCTGTGATTTGTGCCTCTGACGTTAAAGTTGAATTTCCAAGTTTACCCTTGATTTACTGTTCATCGCGTTACCTTTTTCATATATAGGATAATAAAATGTATATAGACTATAAAACTATTAGATGAAACTATAAAACTATAAAACTATAAATAACTAAATAAGTAATAACCTACTTTATTAGATGAAATAAAACTAGATTGTCTTCGTTTTTTAATATTCTTTGTGAGTCATATCTTTCTTTGACGAATCTTTTGGCTTTGTTTTTTGAATTTTAATCTTCTTCTGGTGAGCTTGACACTCCCATGTCGACACATCCTCTTGTATCTCCGTTTCAACAATATATTTATTTTCAAGTGGAGGTGAATCTTCCAAATAGTGTTTCAAGCAGATGTATAATTTCATTGATTTGTGAGTAAGCCTTGTTCTTCTAAATAAAATAACTGTGTCATTAAAAAAATACTGATTCTAAAGTTACTATAAAAGCTTGGACGGTTAATAATTCATAGACCATAATGGCTAGGATCGGAAATTGGGATTTTTTTTTTTTCCAAGCAAAAATGTCAAAGTTTTTAAATTCTTTCTCAGAAGTAACAGTCGCTAGAATATGCGTTTTAATATATATTCAAAGTTTTTAAATTCTTTCTCAAAAGTAACAGTCGCTAGAATATGCGTTTTAATATATATTCCGAGCTTGGTTCTTGCGGGTGTGCATGATCACATCCTTTACAGCTATTTCTCGTCTCCTTACCATCTTCCAACCTGTTTAATTAAAACAACTTATGTTTTATAACCTAAGACTATTAGAGTATTAATGGAAGTATTTTTCAAGTCTTTTAGACACCCCCTTATTTCTAGAATTTCATCTTTGATTTAATGACGTCATCAAATTCCTATCTTATAGTTGTTTAACAACAAACTTGAGTTTATTAAGTTATTTTGAAAGGTTCAAACAAAAAACTTTTAAAGGTAAAAAGTGTAAAAAATAATCTTAACAATCAATCTATTTTATTAATGGTTGAGATCAAAATATAAAAAAAAAGTTTGTTATAATAGTATTTTAAGCATATGCACTTTTGTTGACTTTTTTTAAATTCACTCATTTCTTTTATATACGACATTATTTTCTATAAAAATTACACCATAAAAATGAGTATTTTTTAATCTTTAAAACAAGAGCAGTATTGTTACATAAAAAGATAACATTTTTTTATGTTTTTTAGTTCATACTCGTCATTGTGTATTTATGCAGTTAATTGTATCTTTTTGTTACTTATTGTGTCTTTTTCTAATAATATTGTTGATTTTCTAAAATTATGAATTCTAAAAGCATATAATGGTGGAATAACATTGTTATGTATCTCTAATATGTAAAACACAATAATAAATTAACAACTAGTTAATCTAATACATTCAAAATAATGACAAAATAACACAATGACTGATTGTGTTTTTTGATAATCATTGTTTTATCTTGAAAACTATTAGTTTTGAAAAATACATTGATGTAATAATATCATTTTGTGCTTTTATTTGTAAAACACAATAATAGATAACAAGTTTATATAATCTATAAAGAACAAGGATAAAAATAAAGCATTTTGTTATACTCACCATTATGTGTTTTGAAAACTACATTTGTGAAAATATATTATTATATACTTTTAATTGTAAAATACAATAATAGATAATAAATTTATATAATCCATAGAAACATTGACAAAAACAATGCAATATGATCTAAAACGTAAAACTTAATGATGAATATATATAACAAATGATGTAAAATATATGACAAGATGAACTGATATTTAACACTATAAGCATATAATACACAATTACATGAAGTATTTAACACAATAATCAAAATACTATATTCTTTAAAATAATAGAATGACATATGTCAAACGCACAATGTTTAGACTTTTTAAATTAAATACATTTCTTATTATAAACTTACCCTAAGTTTTTAGCCTATGATTTAACTTATATTGAATATTGATCACCAAAGAATTCCTAAAATGAACTATGAATAATAAATGGTCAAAGCAATAATTTTTTCTTAAACTCTAAAACTTCTTATTTTCACACCGAAATTATCAATGACTTGAAATTTATACTACTCTATGTATATGTGACTAGTGCAAGTGAGTCATAACTCATATATTTTTGACGTCGAATGATATTATAAATAAGAAAACTAGCAAAACAATAAAAACACCTAAAAAGATACATTAGGGGTGTTCAAAGTCGGATATCCGAAAATTTCGGATAGTTGAAACCACTATCCGTATCCGAAATTTCGGCCGAAATTTCGGATACGGATACGGATAATGATTTTCGGATATCCAAAATTATTTTTTTATTTTTTTTTATTTTTTTATATTAATTAGACATATAATATTATAAAAATAATATAAAAAACCAACACATATCATAAAAGTCACAATATACACTAAAAATCTCAATCTAAATTAAAAATATATCTAACTTTTAAAAAAATAAAAAAAAATATTTTTTAGTTTTCGAATAATCGGATATCCGAATATCCAAAACTTTTGGAAATCACTATCCGAATCCGAATCCGAATTTTTGGATATCCTGAAATTCGGATATTTCGAATTCAGATTTTGGGATTTTCGAGTTTTCGGATCGGATTCTCGGATTCGGATATTTTTTAACACCCTTAAGGTACACAATAAAAAGAAAAAAAAAACAAAATACACCCATTTGTAATTTGCCCAATCAACATCAATGGAATATTAAAAACACCTTAACTGGAGCCTCCTTAGTCATCTTGTTCTTGATCTATAGTGATGAAAGAACTCTGATATAATCGATTATGTTATAAGAAAAGACCGCCTTTTGCTTAAAAATGCTTTCATTATTTGTCCTTCAAATACTTCAAACGAAACAAGAATAATAGCATGGAGCAGGTTCTTATATGTACCATTAACACAAACTTATTTATGTAACTATCGTTAATCCTAAACAAAAAAGCAAAAATATATGAGATTTGACACTACGAAATCGATCATTTGTGCTCATACAATGCTCGCAACGGCACCTAAAGGGAAAATATGATCCATAGACTCATCTTCCTCGTTTCACATGCTACAAAGAGAAGATTGAACTTGTATACTTCTACGGAGAAGAGCAAACTTTGTAGAAATTTGATCAATTTCATCTCGTCAATTTAAAATGTCAACTTTGTTAGGGACCCAACTATTCCAAATGAATCTGTAAAACCATCTTGTTTGCTTGAGAGAATAACTTCTTCACCTGACTATACTCATTAACCTCTTTCATGGTGAGAGCTCTTTTCCATCACCTGCATACAACATGAGTCAACTGTCAAAGCAACACCCACTTTTCTCCGACCAACTTTTCTCCACAAAAAAACGTCCAAACAAAGTGACGTTCTCAATGACACAATACCCACCCACACGTGCACATCACACGTGTCCTCCTCTCATTAGTCAGCCGACTCCCTTCCTCCACGTCAGCAAACCCTTGTTCCCCAAGCATATTCCTCTCTCCTCCTCCTTCCATGAAACTCACTTCTTCATCCACATTCATTCCCTCACGTGCATATACATATACTCTTCCTTATATATATATATATAACCATTAACCCTTATCAAAAGTTCAAAACCCTAACCCTAATCTCACCGGAACAGCTGAATTGGAGCAATTGGGGGAAGAAATTAGCTTCTGAAGCGAGTGCGAATGACCGGAGATTGTTTGGAGTTGCCGCCGGGGTTCAGATTTCACCCCACTGATGAAGAATTGGTTGTGCATTACCTTTGTAGGAAATGTGCTGATCAGGCGATTTCTGTTCGTGTTGTTGCTGAGGTTGATTTGTATAAGTTCGATCCGTGGCAGCTTCCTGGTAAAGTGAAGTTAATTATTGGAGTTCTGTTTGTTTGTTTGTTTGCTTTTGATTCGATTACGTTGGTTGATTGAGGTTTTTATGTGCGAAATTGAAGAACAATCGTAAAGATTCTGTGATTCTGTTTGAAATCTGTTGATTTCAAATGCTGCAATCTTTAATTTGTCGTCACTATTGGGATTTAATCATCAAATTACAGAAATCGATTGTTACTTTTGATTCAATTACGTCAATCGATTGCAGCTTTTGAAAATGAAGATGAATTCATCGTTGCTATTCGAATTTAATCTTCAAATTTCAGATATTATTGTTGTTTCAGATTTTGATCACCAAATTTCACTATATCAAGTGTTTTTATGCAAAATCTGATGAAAAATTGATGAGATTGCACTATTCCGTTTCAGAATTTGAGTTTGTTTAAAGTTCGATCCCTTTCGAAACGCATTCATCTAAATTCAATAAGAACTATGAAATTATGTACATAAACTTACGAAATCAATTGTGCTTTAAACGATCAAAATGTGTATGTGAATTAAAATGTAGAAACAACGATATTGATTTTGTTTCTGTTTTGATTTGAACAGATATGGCTCTGTATGGAGAAAAAGAATGGTACTTCTTTTCACCTAGGGACCGAAAGTATCCGAATGGGTCTCGGCCGAACCGAGCTGCTGGAACAGGTTACTGGAAAGCTACCGGAGCAGACAAACCTATCGGAAAACCGAAAACCATCGGAATAAAAAAGGCGTTAGTCTTCTATGCTGGTAAGGCCCCGAATGGCGTGAAAACGAATTGGATAATGCATGAGTATCGTCTTGCTAATGTCGATAGATCTGCCCGCAAACGGGGCAACAATCTTAGGGTACGTTCTTATCTTTCTTCGCGTCTTTTATTTGTTTTAGCAGAACATTTGAGAAATTTGATTACTATTTTATGAAGTTTTATCTTATTTTTTTTGTTGAATTTATGCAGTTAGATGATTGGGTATTATGTCGATTATACAACAAAAAAGGCGTGTTGGAGAAACACGTGAACTCGGATATAAAGGACGCATCGTTTTCTGATACAGAAACCGATACGAAACCAATAATCACATCATGTTCTCCCGCGGGTACACTATCGTCACTAGACCCTCCATCATCGATACCACGTCACATTGTGAACGATGAATTTAATTTTGAAACATCGGAGTCGGGTCCAACCTTACATACGGATTCAAGTAAAGAGCACGAAAGAGAAGTCGAGAGTGAGTTCAAAAAGTATGATTTTCAATTCGGTTACATGGATCCGTTCGACGACGACGTGTTTGCTATTCAAACCCGTTGCTACGACTATCAATTCTCTCCGTTACAAGATACGTTTACGTTGATGCAAGAATCATTTCAAATGTAAAACCGATTGTAGAACCACAATAGGGATTTTGGCCCAAGTACCACCATTGCAGCATGATGTACAAGTTAAAAAAGCCCGACCCACGAGGGTTAGACGTGAGTTTGTGTTCGAAAAGAAAGTGTGCTTATTGGCTTTGTTTAGCCCGTTAAACGGCTGCGGAGAATTTTGTTAAGTTGTAGGTTCATCCCATGTTAATATATCTGTAATTATGTGAATTGATGTCATGTGGCATTCTTTTAGGACGATAAATTTATGCATATAGAACTTTTTTCTTTATTAAATAATTTTTAAATTAGTAGGTTCATCCCATTCTTTTTTTCTTTCTATTCGATCTGTATTCTTTATTTAGTAAAGTGTTGTAAAATTATATTAAATCATTTTGGAAGTAAGACATTTAGCACTCGAAACATAATAACAAACTAAATATCATTGAGCTGCGTCGAATAAAAAAGAAAATACATCAAAACATGAAGTTTAACACGTTGACACTAAGTTACAACTAAATTACTTTGTAAAAATTTTAAGATTCTATGAAATTAAAGGAAATTCTATGGAAAATGATAAAAGAGAAGGTTTGAAGGTATAAGACTTTTTTAGACATCTTTATCGTTAAACTTGTAAAAGAGAAATATTAATGTTATAAAAAAGATTTGACATATGTATAAGATACATGATTTTTGAGACCCAGCAAGCCTCTAATATCAAACAACATTGTTTTACTCACAACATTGTATATTTTTCTTATTACAGATTTGTTTTTGTTGTACCAGTGAAGAGTTCTTAAAAAATCATTGTCTATTTTACTCACAACACTGTATATTTTGCTCACAATAAGCTTTACAGATCTGTTTTTATTATACTAGTGAAGAGTTCTTAAAAAGTGGTACATCCTGAAATGGCTACCACTCAATTACATTCGGGTGTAGAATTTTCTTATATTTCATCTATTTGTTCGGTTAAAATTAAACAAACACAAACATGGCCCATTTGGTTTGTTTGCAAGCTTGTGTTCACATCTTGCTCAAACAAAGTGTATTTGATTAATCAAGAAAGTAAACCGGAGTACCGGACAGCAAAATTTGACTGTGTATCTATGAAATCTAGTTGTAAGAAATGCATCAAACCAAAAGCATCATGGCTTAAGAGCCAAGGCAAGACCAGAAAAAAGAAAAAAAGATATGGAGTTTTTGTTATTTCTAAGTCCAAGAAAACCCTTCAACCATCTTATGGCTTAAGAGCCAAGGCAAGACCAAACTTAGCACTCTTCTCAACAGCTTTGGTGTCAACTTCTCCTGAAATGGTGAAAAAGGATTTGGGCCGCCACTCATGCTGGATAAGAGCGTTTGCCTTCCCGAGGTTGTTGATACGAGCCTTGACTGTGGTCAATGGGTCCAAAGCATGTTGGGTGCCGACCGTGATTGTGTTTTCATTGGTTGAGAAGCTGTGGTTTACTTCTGCACCAACTGATGTGTTGGTCAAAGGCTTCACAATGTGGTAGTATGATGCGTTCAGAGTCTCACCCTTGTCGTTCCTGCAAGTAGTAAGTAATTAGCATCATCTTCTTAAAAACTTTTTAAAACAAGCCGATTTGGGTTTGATTATCGTACTAAGGGCATAACAAAGTAACTTTACAAACTCAACTAGAAGACAAACAGACCAAACGTCACCCGTGACATGAACTAGTGTTAACTAATTAAGACTTTATTATAGAGAAAATTGGATCAAAAACTTAACATATTAATTAACTAAAACTGAAAAAACAAAAGGAAGTTCTTGGCAAGTCAATGCACCGACCCAACCAGTATTTGACTTGTCCTATTAAATTATCCATTTAGCAACATTCACCATTAACACAAACTGCACAATTAAGCATTAACATCAGCATCTATTCCTCTGACGCTAATAGAATGACTTGTCATTAATGATGCATTTACTTATGAATGAGTCAATTGGAGTTATGTTTGATCCCTAAAGGTGGAATAAGATGCTTGATATATGCCTCTATAGATATAACTAGCCTGCAAACACAGCTTTTAGATTTGAAAAAATTAACCACTCACAGAGTCAAAGCAGCAATAAGGTCAGCATTGGAGAAGCTAATTCCAGCATTGCATTTGGTGAAGATCCCAGTTTTGGTGTCGAAGGAAACATCAGTTCCAATAGCGGTGCTGGTGGTTCCCACCACACCAGAGAAGTTGACAACGGGGTTTGCAGTCAGCCCAATACTTGTGGATATTCCAGCATAGTCATGTAAGTATTGCAGTTCCAACTACCAGAATAGCAAGTACTCGGACGGTTTATATTCACCATATATGATTCATCATATTAAAGAAACAGTAAATTTTTTGCATACCTTGCCAGCCCTTTGATCAGGAACTTTGAAGCTAAGGATTGCCTTCAGCCCAGGGGCAGGTTCATCAACCACGATGGTCGTGGAGAGCTACATGAATTTTGCAAACAATATAGTTAAAGTTTTACAAGCCATATTCAACTTCCTAAATTCAAAATTTTAGACGTAACATAAAGATAGCTTTTAAGTAGTAGAAAATTGAAAACCAGAATCCTTTGAGATACTACTATATATATCATATACAAGTCAAAGAAGCATTTTATAACCAAAAGTTAATAAATATCTCAAACCATGGTTGCAAAACATTTCAAAGACAATATATAGATATAATGATAATAAATAAGCCTGATAGAAGAGCAGAAGACAATATATATGAATGACAGAAAGCATAAACCGTCCTACATTGGAGTTTGTGTCAACTTTGATATCAGTAGTGATATTGTTCCTCCTTAGTTGGGTATTGACATCTGCAAGAAACAAGTCGCCCTTCTGTGTTCCAGACGATGTGATTGCCTGCATGGCGTGGAAACTGGAAACGTAAATCTAGTGCAACAAATACTTGAGTTCACCACCAGTAGACAAAACGAAAGGCAGTTGTACTACAACTAGATAAAGAAAAGATCCTGTGTACTAACAACGTCTAACCATCCAAAACTAGCACATAAGAACTTTGAAATCAAACTCACAAGATGTCCATTACATATGAAAGTATTAAACCATAGGCGCAGATTATTGCTCAATTCTAATAAATCTTTCAACGCATATGATCCTAGTATCAACTACAAAGAGCCTTAAATATGTGGTGGATAAGAGACACCACACATGAAAATAAAATGCGCATGAGGTTTTGGCATACAAAGTTGACTACATGTTAAACCAAATTTGTCAACTAGAATACAATATCCATAAAGCTATGTATGAATAAGTAGAATTCAAATTAGAAATGCAGACAGTCAAGACTCAAGATTACTGAAAGATTATATCCATTCTTTAAGGTCATAAAACCCCCTAAATCAATTGTAATCATTAATAACCATCCCAAAGAGGAGATAATACTAAATCATTTTTAACATTTTGATAGTACATATGGTAGAAGAGCATGGGACTCATACTAGCTATCTAACATACATATTTAACTTAAGTTCTATTAAAATCAGATACTCCAACCACATTATACATATATAATCACAAACAACAATCTACTAATTTTCGCTTAACAATGAAGAGATCAAACAGATTCACATATACAAAACAACACGAAAAGAAAACTCACAACTCCAGTAGGTGAATAGGTGGTGATCGTGAACTTATGATCTCCCTGGTAATCCCTGTACAGAAGATCTTCATCCACAACAACAAAAAAACCAAATCAACAAATGCAAATCCAACAAACCTAACATACAACCACATACACACACCAAAATCATCAAACTCAAACACACAAACGTATGCATCAATCAGACTATCACAGAACCACCTACGTATACACAAATGTAGAGAGAGAAACAACCTCTGGCTTTCTTGCCAATGTCGGTGTATAGACCAGGACCTTTCACCATGATTTCTTACAGTGTGATGAAGAAGATGATTGAAAATGAATAATGGAAATGCTGTAAGATTTTTATAGGGTGGATGAATTGGGGGAGAAGAAAAGCCCTAATTTTTCAGTGGGTTTTCTTTCACTGTGTGAGTTGATAATTATGTGTTCTTTATTTTGTTTTGGACCGTTGGATTGAGACGAAAGGTGGTGAAAAATGAGTTTATGGCCGTAGATGATAGGGGCTCTGGAGAAATAATTTGGTTTTGTAGGGGTAATTTGGGAACTCGGAATAGGTGTCAATGTGTCACGCGATTGTAATAATTTTTTCGGGAAAAAGACAAAGATTATTTTATACTTTTTCTTGTGACGAAAATGACAAGATTTTAAGTTTATTCTTCAAAGTTTAAAAAATAATTATTTACCACAGAATGTCAACTTTTTTAGAACGAAAACTTAAATAATTTTTAACCTACTTTTAATTTTAGATCATATCTCAGTTAATTTATACTAGTTTGTCATAAACAAAGTTTGAACTACTGATTACAAAAACATTTTTCACTCTAAGTTGAAATGGTTTTTATTATTGGACCGGAATGTACACCCAATGAATGATAAATGACCATAAATATAGTTTGTGTGTATGTTGATTTGGGAATTACCTTATATGTTAAAAGATGAAGGCAATGAATGATTGTTTACAAGCCAATTATGCAAGAGAGTATAAGTAAGTGATGTGTAGTCAGAGAAATTTGCACATGTGTTGATGTTAGCTTACTTTCACATACGACTTTAATATAATGTGTCTTTAGTTCTAGGTGAGTTTTTATTCTTAGGTATGTGTGTAGTCTAAAGTGATATTTTTGTTTTAGCAAGGTTTGTTTTTAATATTACGTGTATCTTTTAGTAGTGTTTTTAACACTAGACTGAAGCGGTTATGTCTATGTAAATTGTTTTCATTGAAATGGTCGAACTAGTGAACCGGTTGAATCGGACGGGTTTTCACACTGGATTATAACTTTCTTTCGTTATAAATTTTCTACTTCAAAGTCTTATTTTCTTATAAATGTAGTATATCATAATCCATATTTTAGTAATGTATTTTCTTATACAATTAAAATTACAAATCCACACCAAGGCATGTAGTATTTATTTTAGATTATATTAATAATTTATTATTTATGATGTTACTTGATTCTTAAATTTGTTTCGACCCAATCCGTATAATAAAACAACTAGTTCACTATCTGATACGGTTTTAAAACAACACTTTAGTCTAAGATATGTCTATACTCTTACTACATTAGTATTAAGGGTTTTAATGGCTTCCATATTATTTTATGCTTACCATCATAGTTATTCTTTAAGAATTTGTTTAGCTAAACATCTGAAGTCTTACTGCTTGTTCCCTGTGGTTTATGACAAATTATGTATTTGGTTTTTAAACTAAAATTTTTATAGGTTTGGTCCCTAATATCATTGTTTGCATTCATACATGGTCCATCAACTTAACGGGGTTAGTTTAGAACGTTACTATTCTCACATGAACAACACATAAAGGATTTTTGACACTTTTACCTTTAATGTTAATATAAAAATAAAATAAAAACTCTAAAATATAATAACCTTTAAAAGGCCTCCCATCAAAAGAAGTTTTCTATTGACTTTGTCAAGCCCTTCGCCACTCATCATGATACATTACAACTATGGTTTCTAGACAACCTACTTCGGTTCATCATAATTCATCTTCACTTAACATCTTCTTTGAATTGAAGCCTCTTCGTTGATTTTAATGATGCCACCACATTCTACTTCGGTATTGCCCCACCAAACATGTTTCTTCTTTTATCACACCTTGTGAACTTGTTACTTGAGGGTTGAGGCTTTCGTTAATTTCAATTTTACTGACAAAGGGAACAAGCAGGTGGATTTGATTGCTTGTTGAATTAAATCGTCAAAGCGTTGACTTCTTTTTTTTGGATCTTGATGGAAAGACTTGCATCAGCAAAAAAATTTTGAATGGTTACATCTATACACCCATTTTGTTAGAGTTAAGTTCATCTGGTAGTCATGGTTGGATTATATGTTAATAATATAATTTTGATTGAATTCTAGATGTCTTTATGAGGTTTTATTCAGCTAAAACAATGATATTGAAAATGATAAGATAAGATTTCTAGTGTTTCTATTCATATTCTTACTAAATGTTAGGTGACCTATCGGTGAATGGCTGTCGTAACTATAAAGGTTCTAAGGTAGCAAAATTCCTTGCCGGGTAAGTTTCGACCCGCACGAAATGCTTAAAGATCCGTGCACTATCGCGGAGATAGGCCCCGTGAAATAGACATGTATGTGAAGATGCGGAACTACCTGCGCCTGGATAAAAAGACCTTATGAAGCTTCACTGTTACCTGGGATTGGCTTTGGGACTTTTCTGCGCATCTTAGGTGGAAGGCAAAAAAGGCCTCCTTCCGGGGGGTCCGAGCCAGTAGTGAAATACCACTCTGGAAGAGCTATAATTATAATCTTGTGTCAGGACATACAAACTAAGGGACAGTCTCAGGTAGACAGTTTTTATGGGGCGTAGGCCTCCCTAGCAAAGATCTAAAGTGTTAGTCTCTATTGATGCAAACGTAAATCCATACCAATATTGTTATTGGTTTATCATTTTTTTGTTATTAATTAGGTTACGTTTTTTTCCCTCTCATGCATAGCCCAGAAAGACAATGTTCCCACATAGGATACCCATGGGCTTCCACAATTCAATCGGGTTGGTAATGGTTAATTCATTGTTAATTTTGTTAATTTATTGGGGCTACAATCTATTGATCTTGTTAACTTGTGATGATCATCTCAGTGATGCACGGTGAAAGTTGCCATGGTGATTGTCATGGGGTGTGGGTTTTGATTTTTGATTATTTAAAATTAAGGGTATAATAGTAATTTATATGAAGTTAACAGGAAAGTTAACCCTTGTTAAATATAGAGATTTTGAAAACAAGCAGTGAAATTAGAGACCACATCCTTAAAATTTTAGATTCAAGGACTAAATCTATAATTTGTTTATGGACCATCTATGTAATTTACTCTTAAGTAAAATTTCTCATGTTATATCTTGTAACCCCTTGTGTAGTTAAAGGGTGTTATTGTATAGTACAATTACAAATACAATATAATATAGTTTTAGATTATTAAAAGGCAATTCTTCTTTTTTGTCATTTATCTTTTTCAATGGCACTCCATTACACATTCAAGAATCTATTTAACAAACAACCATGAATCTTTAGCCGAATGCTTTCCTATAAACAACCAAATGACATCTTTGTTGCAATCCCCACATGTTATAAACAAAGATCAAAGCAATAAGAAAAGACATCAACTCGTTATCTTCAATGGTGTCGCTTTACATTTATAGCACACATTTCATCAACAAAGTGCACATAATCAAAATCAAAACCGTGTCATTTATCATGGATTTTCAGTTTCTTATGATGATACTATTGTTTTGTCTCTGTTTCTTGCGGTCATGTAATAGTGAGCTTATAAAAGAGTTGCCTGGCCAACCAAGTAATTACTCAGTTCCTCAATATTCTGGTTACATTGTCACGAACAAAGAACATGGCAGATCGCTCTTCTATTACTTCGTGGAGGCCGCTTCACCTAACCATTCTTCACTTCCTCTAACCTTGTGGCTCAATGGAGGTTTGTACATATGATAATATAATAACAATAATAATGACTAAGTCATTTGTCAAACATTTAAAATAAAACATATTTACATTTTATGGTTTATAATTAGTATTATATGTTATTTACACCCATTGAATTTATTGTATATTTGAAGGCCCCGGATGTTCTTCCCTTGGTTTTGGGGCATTCATGGAAACCGGACCATTTCAAGTCGGTGAAGATGGACAACTTGTCTTGAATCAACACTCTTGGAATTTAGGTATTGTTTATGCATATATTAAGTAAATTATTCTTTTTATTTATGTAATTAAAATCAAATTATATTATTTTCAATTCATTGAATTTTTATTGACAGAATCCAATATGTTATATGTCGAATCACCCATCGGGGTGGGTTTTTCTTACTCGGAAACATATGAGGACTATATTGATTGGAATGACACGAACACAGGTTTGATTATTTTATGATATATCGTTCATACGACATGTTTGGCAAACCAACTTTTAGATTAACTTTTGACTTATTAATTTTTGAAAACTTAATAAGTGTGGTTGATAAAAGTTTAAAAAATTGATTTTAAAGGGTTAATAAGTTACTTTTGAGAAGTTATTACTTTTCAAAAGTTAATCTTGAAAACTAACTTTTCAAAAATTACTTTAAAAAAATAAGTAATCCCAAACATGAGCAAAGTTAGATATCTTTAAATAATTAAGAACCATTTTATTCATATGTATCACACTTTAATATTTTATTTCTTCTTTAAACAAGTTATTCATTGATCACTGAATATACTATAATTCCTAATGATTCAAAAAACTATATATCTATCATAAATAATTTTATAATTAATGATTTGAATCACCAAGAAGTCATTCTTACCCTCTATATTTTTTTAATTAATATTTATTTTTTATTTATATTCAAAACCACAGCTTTTTACGAATATTAGTTATGATTTATATTAATAATAAGGGTTTTTAATTAATAATTTGCAGCATCTGATAATTTGGTGTTCATCACAAAATGGTTAGAAGAATTTCCGTTATACAAAGATGTACCGTTCTTCTTGGTCGGAGAAAGCTATGCAGGTATGTTTTATGATGTGTATTGTGTAAGAGTTAAGATAGTTAATAGTGTTATTATATTAAAAATATTTAATTTAATGTTTATTGCAGGCCATTATATTCCACAACTAGCGGAACTGATATTAGAGTACAACAAGAAACCAAACGTTACTCTAATCAACCTCAAAGCAATTGCTGTAAATACATTCTAACCATATTTATATCATTTAGATTTAAAACAAATTGCACAAAAAAGTTATAAAAACAATCAGTAATTCTTTTAAAACAACTTTAAGCAGTGGCGAAGGTTCATTGGGACCAAGGGGGCCGCTGCCCCCCCCTTTTTTTTTCGCCGGTAGTGTAAATTCTTGGTTCGATATTGTAAATTTTTGATCCGATAGTGTAAAACTTGTATTTTACTGGACATTAAATAAATAGCTACCATAATTATTTTTACTTAAAAGACTTTTTCCGTGATTTAATATATATCTCACAATCTTACACGTTACTTGTTATTTATGTAATTTACTCTTAAAAATATGTTATTGTTTATTGTAACTTTTTTTAGATAGGAAATCCGTTATTAGACATAGACATTAGCGTTCTAGCGGGTGATTATTTATGGTCACATGGCGCGATATCAGACAAGACTTTGATGCTAGAAAAAACCGTATGCAATGATTCAAAGTACCTACGAGAGTATGTTCATTCGGGATGGTCTCAAGGTTGCAATGACGTATTCAATCGAGTTGAAAATGAAGTTAGTGACGATATCCAACGTGATGACATGCTTTTGCCAAAATGCTTGTCAACATCTTCATCTCAACAATTTAGACCTCGAGGGTTGCACTCAAAAGTACATTCATCGGTACGAACATGCGGATCTTTTTCCTTTTTTGTATTTTAAAGTTGGGAATTAGACACGTTTTAAATGTGTTTATTCAAGTTTTGTTATATTTCAAAAACTTAACAAAGTAGAAAAATAAATCGAAGTAACTTTCATTCAATCGTATAAAATTTTACCATTACTAGAAACCAGGTATTTGTATTTTTGTAACCATATTGTACCTAAATCTAAATCAGTCATAGTTTTTTAATGGGTTGAAAAACTAGCTATCACAAATGGTAAAAGAAGGAATTGGCCAAAGCTGTCACAAAATACATGATCATAAACGGTTTTGTGGCTGCAAAAACAGTCTTAGAAAAATCCCTTATCGTATAATGAGATTAGCCATAAAGGTTTTGGCACTGACTTCTACCATAAAACACTATCTTGCAACTGATTTGTGATTAAAAAAAAAATCGATTGCAAATTCCTAGTTTTCTGGTAGTGTTAATACATTTTTTTAAATAATATAGTTTTTGATAGAATATTACACTAGTTACTCATACAAAAATTATTTAAAAAACTGTTCCATATCAACCAAACCTGATTGGATTATGTATTAGAATTATCTGGTTTGAGCTATCTGACTTGATTATATAACCACGTTTCTAATAGGTTGATAGAATCCTAAGTACAGGCGATCCATGTTTGCAATCAAGGATATTTACATATCTCAACAAACGTGACGTTCAAGATGCTCTTCATGCCAACACAACTGATCTTCCGGGGCATTGGGATTTTTGCCAAGGGTTTGTGAATTACAATGCTCTTTATGTCACATACTAACATGATTACCAGCGACCAATCACATTTTTTGGTCATATGTTGCAGGCCTTTAGTTTATCAAGAAGAGAATCTTGAAATAAACATAATTCCACTAGTCACTCATCTCTTAAAGTCCGGTCTTCCAATCTGGTTTTATAGGTACCTTTCAATTTAAAGTCAATCAAAACGTCATAGAAAGTAATTCCTTGTTTATAATAGTAAACAATGCTTCGTATGATTTGGTTCATGACATGTTTTTATTGAGTTTGGTTTGAATCGATATCAAATGCATACACCAGGGTTGGAACCTGTAGAGTGAGCTTTTACTTGCTTGGCTTGGACCATATCAAACCAAAACTAGCAACACAATTCAGTTTGATTTGGTTTCTTTCATATTCTTTTTTATAATATCCAACCTTGAACTTGAAAGTTTGAATTCAACAAAACGAGTCATATATGTATAAACACTTATATAGCAATAGGGTTAGCGTATTACTATCATAAAATAAAATCCCGAATGTGTTTTATATAATCTTATGCTATGAAATATAGAGTTTGAGCATTCACTATGAGTGTCACTTTATAATTTCAAAGAGTTAAAGTTAACTCTCTTTTATAAAGTCTTAATTTTATATTTTATTTCAAAAGTTTTTTATTTTTTTAAAGCTATATCTTTTACTAAAAAAAATAAAACCATCTATTGAAATTTCAATTCATTTATATTAACTCATATTTATTTAAATTTCAAATTCAGTTATTTATAAAATTGTATAACATTAATATTATGATCATATAAGCAATTTTCTAGTTCATTTATTCTTTCCTTATTTCTGTTTTCATTTGCTAAAGTTTTTATGGGTATTACATTACTATTTGTCTGTTTTATCTTGTGTAGTGGTGATCAAGATTCAAAAATCCCGCTTACACAAACGAGGATCATCGTTAATAATATAGCAAAAGACCTTAACTTCACAAAGCTCACCAAATACAGGACTTGGTACAGCAATAAACAAGTAAGTAAAATATATTTTTAGGTTAATTAATTTTGATGAGTTATATTCATCCATTATCATTCAAATCAGACTCGAAAAACCAAGAATATAAACCAAGCCGAATTCAAATTGTGAATTCGAGTTTGGGTTTCGAATATTCGAACCAAGTTCTTATCTGAATTCGGTTTTCCAAAATCGCATTTGAACCTACAAAGTTCGAGTTGTGTTGACCTGATTATTAGACTTCAAATCCAAAAAATATAATTTTTGTATTTTATAAAGGATACATATTTATTCATTTTTCTTATTATTTGGGGTCTCGAATTAGCCCAAATTCAACCTAGATTCGAATTTTCGAATTTGATACTATTTTTCAAAATCGCAATCATATCAAAATTTTCGGATTTAATCACTCGAATAACCCAAAAACTGACAAAATGAACAATATTCCTTCGTGTATAACTCGATGTGGATGTAATGTCACAGGTGGGGGGTTGGTGGCAGTCATTCGGGGGATTAAAAGATGGACACAATGTTACATATTTGACATATGCAACAGTACGAGGTGCGGCACATGAGGTCCCGTTCACTTCTCCAGTACAAGCTCTCACCCTCTTTCGTTCTTTCCTTAACGGATCTCCACTTCCTCGACCCAAATCTTAAAAAGACACCTCTTATAAGCAATGCAATCGTGAATAATAATAAAAAATCAATAATTCAAATGTATTCTTCATAACATTATCGCGTCATATAATGGTAACTTTTTGTATGAATGTACCTTTGTAAATGCATTTCTTCATACATTTCTAGTTTAATCTCACTTTTTATATTAATAACTAATTAACTAATATGTTTATGTAAATCATTTGAGTGTTGTTCATTTTTATTAAATTTATGGGCTTAGATTAGCTAGAAGGGCATGTTAAACAACACAAGATCTATTTGCTTTGCATATGGCCAATCATTGTATTCAAAGACTTAAACGACTAGTTTAATCGTATGCTTTATGTAATAATGCTCAAGGCATTTATTATTTATGACAAACGGAATACGACATAATTAACATATAAATACAATCCATCTCCTACTATAAAAAAACACATTTCAACCAGGACTCGCTCATATTGCAACCTTTGCAAAAGCTAAAGAAACCAAAACGTGCTTACACCTCAACCCGTTTGGAGAATGATGTAATTGACCGAGAGTACTTATGAAACCTTTAAAAAGAAAGTAAGTGTCAATAAGAGGGTATTTATGTTTTCCTATAGATGAACTTCGATTTAATGATAGTTTGAATGGTGATTGTGAACATTTGTATGTTTAACTGTGGGATGTGTAGTTGATTTAGTAATACAAAAAAGAATATCAGCTAAGAAGAATTAGGTAACATTTTACAATACCCAAGACTCTTGACATCTACTAGTCCTTCGGTCCTTAATAACTAGACAAGAAATTATTATTGTTTTAAATTAGGGATTCCAGTATTTTGATCCTAAACAATTGCCCATTATGTTTGAACTTGAATTTGTGTCAAGACTAATTTATGTTTTTTGGTTTGTATGTTTTATTGTGATTATAAACTAATAAAACGTTAGGAGCCAAAAATTGAAGGAGAAAAAAGAAACCAAAAACTCTGAAAAATGTTGTTCGATTTATTCATTTTAATTCGGGTTATTCGGAATAATCCGAATCCGATTCGATGAATTCGGATCGGATACAATTATCCCCGATTCGTTAAAAATTTCGTAGAGGGTCATAATTTTCAAATCCAAATAAACCAAATAAATCGTTATCCATTATCCGATAGTACGAACACCCTTACTGGTTTGTTAGATTATATGGTCATGAAATTAAAATAGACCATGTATCCAATAGGAGCTTGAGAACGTAGGTTGATATCCTACATGTTATTATGGATCCTTTATTTGTGTGATTTGAACCTCAGTGTGGGTTTGATCCAAACTTCTACATGACCGTCCCGCTATGCGAATTAGTACTCACATGTGTGCATTAATTATTTCTTATGTTTTTGATGTGTTGATGTATTTACGGTCATTTAAAATAGTTTATCGGAGTCGGTACCAAATTTCTCTTAAACTTTACAAAAATACGTTATGTCGGTGACATAATCTTCTTACTTTAATAAAAGAGTAATTTGAGGTGTCATGTGGCAGCACCACAATCATACTCAACAAAATTTTATCGTCTCCCTCTTATCTTAAATAATTACCTTAATTATTAATAATATTATTTAACATTCTTTTACATTTAATAAATTGAAAAAAGATCTATTTATTACTATTATTTTTAAATAAATAATTTTTTTATAAAATAATAAATTTTCTAAAGCATAAAACTTTTTTAAAAATACGAAATATTTAAAAAGTGGTATATTTAAAAATTCAATTTTTTAAAACCAAAAATAATTAACTTGGGAGTTATAATAAGAAAATTGTTAAAATGACATTTTTATACGGTTTGTTTTAGAACAAAATGTTTATTTTGTTTGAAAAAATTTAAAAACAAAATTTTAAAAAGTTGATATCACTGTTTCATTAGTTATAGTAATCTCTCATACGTAATTTCAATCATATTATATCTTAAAATATCATATTATAATTAATAAATTTTATCATATTAATATTTTACTTATTCAACCCGTGTAATACATGGGTTTATTAAAGTTACTTGATTTATAATATTGTTTATAATAATAAGATTTGGTATGAGTTTAATCTAAAAACATCATGTTATAAACTAACAGACCACACTTTTTCTTTTACCTCGAGACTTGATCACTCATTCTTAACAATGTGATGGCTAAGTAACTACTTCATTGAGTTTTTAACCAAAATGATGTAGTTAAAAATTTTATTATCAAAATAATATGGTTGAAAAAGTATTTATCAAATTAGTGTAATTTGGGACATTCTTATTTTCTCACTCCTATTTTCATTCACTACTTTACAAAAGAACTTTTAAATGTTTTCTTAGTTCTTTAGAGATTATCTCTTTAAATTTTAAACATGTTTCAGAATAGATTTCTTTTTAGTTTTCCAAAAAAAATTATTAATTTCTTTCAACATGGTTTATAGAAACGTTATTGATGTACAATGTATTAAGATGAAATATTTTTAAAGTAAATTATAAATTATGTCATTTATTAATATATAAAATTACATGTTATGTACTTTAGTTTTAATAATTACATAAAATGTCTTTTTATAAAATAATTTGCACATCTATCATCCTTTAAACTAACATCCATTCAAATTCATTGTTAAGTCAGACATGTGCTACTCACATGAGAGCATTTATATATATTACATGCCTACAATGAGTCAAAAATAGTTATACGTCACTTCATTCTCATCGCCTTCATGTTAGAGTGTTTAAAGTTGAATATCTGAAATTTTCGGATAGTTGAAATCACTATCCATATCCGTAACTGAAATTTCGGATATCTAAAATTCAGATATCCGAAATTTTGGATACAGATACGGATAACTTTTCGGACATCTGAATCTTTTCTTTGTTTGTTGGAATAATTAAATAATTGTAATTATAAAATAATATAAAAACAACACATGTTAACAAAACTTCCAATACATAGTAACAAGTCCCAACCAAAATAAAAAAAACGTTAACACTTTAAAAACTATAACAAAAGATATTTTAAAAATTATCCAAAAACTTAAAATTCTTTTTGTTATTTTTTAAAATGTTAAACGTTTTTTTCTGTTGGGACTTGTTAGTGTATATTAGGATTTTTTTATGTGTGTTATCTTTTACATTATTTTTATAATAACATATATCTAATTATTATAAAAAAACGAAAAAAGAAGTTCAGATATTCAAATTGTTATCTGTATCCATATCCAAAATTTCAAATATCTGAAATTCAGATATCCGCATACATTTAGTGATTTCTACCATCCAAAAATTTCAAACATCCAACTTTAAACATCCTAACATGAATGCGACTGGAATGAAGCGACGTAAAAATATGTTTGACTCATTATAGGCATATAAAATACTTAGATGCCCCTCATGTGAGGGGCACATGAATGATTTAACTGTAAATTTTAACGAATATCAGTGTAAAAAACAATATGTGTGCAAACTTTATATAAAAAGGACATACAGTGTAATTATTAAAACTAAAGGACACACTGTGCAATTTCATGTATTAATAAATGACACAATTTGTAATTTACTATGTTTTCTATTTTGTTTAGTCTTTTAGATTGAATTTTTTTAAATTATTTTTTAATAGAAACTATAATAATAAAAACTCAAGAATACTTAAACCAATCCAACCTTTTCTGCCCATAACAAACCAAGGGATACAAACATTAAAAAGATTTAAAAAAAGTTCAAACAATTCAAAACCCATAAAATAGGTCTGCATGTATAACTATTTGTATTTAATTAAATTATGGGATTAAACCCAAGGGTGCCTTCACGCCATCGTTGAGTTTAGATCGGTCAGGATCCAATGGGTCATGAATCCGATCACCGTTTTTGGCGTGTTGCGTTGTTGTAGTCTTAAAAGGTGTTTGTGTAAAAACCTACCAATATCATTCTGGATTTCCAAACATTAATTATGATCATACTCTGGTTGTTATTGTAAAATATTAATATTTTTGGGCGGAGGCTATTAAACATGTGAATCTATTTTTTTTAATATATCATATAAAAATAATAGAGGACTATAACATTTGTAAAAAGTGCAACTTTTAGCATTGTTAAATAGTAAACAAAAATGACAAAATTAGAGTTTCAAAGCAAAACTAGACTATCCTAGTTAAGAACTATGCAAATGTAAAAAAAAAGATTGTATACAGGAGATGTTTTTCCCCAATGTTTATATTCATTAATTTTAAGTTTAAAATGGTTAATTTACATTTAAAAAGGATGGTTTAAATATGTTTTTAAGAAGCCTATGAGAGTAGGAATGAGAAATAATACAATCTTAAAATTACATCATTTCGGTAAATATTCTTTTAACTGCATTAAATAAGTTTTCTATTTACACAATTTTAGGACAAAACTTCTACTTCGTTTTAAAACATTTCAAAATAGAAAAATTCACAAAAAACTTGTCATTGGTGTACAATACACCATGTAGAGTACATCTATCCCCCTTGTTACTAGAGGTGTACAAACCAGATTTTTTTTCCAAACATGTTCGGGTTTAAAACCGAACCGCTTTTTTTGGTCACGGGGGTCAAACCGTTTTTTGTTTAAACCGGTTCGGGTTATAAACCGGTTTGGCTCACTGAATACTCGAGTCTGTCAAACCGATTTGGACCGGTTTGAAACAGGTATTTTTACTAGTTTAACTGATTTTTAATTTTAAACCGGTTTACAAACCGGTTTTGAGTGTGGAGCTACCAAACCGGTATATAAACCGTCAGTTTGGATCGGGTTGGGGACCAGTTTGAGCCAAACCGGTTCCAGTTTGAGCCAAACTGGTTTTTTTTCGAATCGCTTTTTTTATACACCTCTACTCATTATGTTATTTTCATCATATGAGCATACCACATATATTCTGGAGCAAACCCAGTTGAGTTTTTCTAAATGGCGTACGGTTACGTCTGTCCTATTATATGCTATAGCATATGATTTATAACTTGTATCCAGCCATTTATTTTCTAAGTTTGTTTCTAGCATAATTACACTGCTTTTATCCACAGTAACTTTAAATACACATATTCAATAGGGGTTAAAATATCTAAATCCGAAACCGAATCAGAAATATCCGAAAATCCGAGATTCGGATAGCCGAAATTTCAGATATCCAAAAATTCGGATATTTGAAATTTCGGATTCGGATTCGGATAGTGATTTTGAGAATTGTCGGATATTTCGGATATCCGAAATATCCAAAATTTTTATAAAAATTTAAAAATATTATATATTTCGAATATTTTCAAATATTTCAGATATTTTAATAAAAAATTTGGAAATCTGAAAAAAATTCAATAAAAATTACTATAATTTTATAAAATTTGATAAATAATTCAAATTTTTTTTTGAATTCAGATCTTGGAATGGATATCCGAATCCGAAATTTCGGATTTGGATTAAGATAGTGAAATACACTATCCAAAATTTTCGGATATTCGAATTTGAACACCCCTAATATTTAACATAGAAAAGTGATATTAATTCTTAAAAGAAAACTAAATGGTTATCTCCCTTTGGAATCTTTGGATCTCATTTTTCCTTTTATATTGTTTGAGATTGAGTTAATGAGATGGAGACTGGTTAGTCTATTGGAGAATTGATATCAAGTACATAAAACAAAACACACAACTTATTGAATAAACTCACTAATTATGCTATGAAAATAACTTAAAACCCTATTACATAAACTCTTATGCCATAACCTCTATCTTGAGAGTGTATTTACAAGATAAATCCAATTTGGTCATACAAAGGTGACCATTCCTAAAATACCCTCTAACAAACTTTGTTATATAATTTGTTCTCAACCATTGATTAAGGAGATTGATGATTGAGATTACTTTTGATATTTTTTAGTTTTAAGAGTCTTCTTATTTGAACATTTTTCTAATTAAAAATCTAAAAGGAGAAAACACATAAATGCCTTTATAAGTTAGAGTAAATTGTAATTTTCATTCTTTAAGTTTATAGAAAATTTCAGGTTTCGTCCTGAAACTAAAAAAATATAGTAAACGTCCTTTACGTTTAAAAAAACTTGAACTTTTGTCATTTCCACTAACGGACGTTAATATTGTCAGTTAAGTCTAATAATGCACTTTGCATATGAGGGTAATTCAATCATTTTAGCCCGTATGAATATGAAAACAATAAAATTACAATTAAATTTATATAAACAAAAATCACATTCAATCACACACTCATCCCTCTCTCTCTCTCTCTCTCTCTCTCTCTCTCTCTCTCTCTCTCTCTCTCTCTCTCTCTCTCTCTCTCTCTCTCTCTCTCTCTCCCCCAACCCCACCTCACCAACATATCGCCACCACTGTCACCACCATATCGCTGCCACCACCACCACCATATCCCCATCCACAATCATCATCACCACCACCATCAACATCATCATCTGCAAGATATGTTGCAGCTGCATGTTCTCCTTCGTCGTCCACCTTCAACGACTATATCATTGTCCAACATCAACATTTGCAAAGATCCACCATATCCCCATACACCCTTAAAAGCTTCTATATAACTAGTCGTGAGGGTGGTGGTGGAGACATAGGTGGTGATGGTTGTGGAAGGGAGTAAATGGTGGTGGGGGTGGGGGTGAATAAACAGATGGAAGAGAAGGGAATGGTGATGGTGTGGTGTAAACAAGTTTGTAATGGGTGGTGTTAGAAGGTTAAGGATTAAGCTGAACAAGAAATAAAAAGGTCTAGGGTTTTTTAATGTAGATTTTTGAGATGAAGTAAAATGATTAAAAATACTCTCATATGCAAGACACAAAATCTGATTTAACATACAAAATTAATGTCGTTAGAAGAAATGAAAAAATATGCAAGCATTTTTAAAGTAAAAAACGTTTATTATAATTTTTTTAGTTTAAAAGAGAAACATTAAATTTACTATACTTTAAGAAACAAAGAAAATGTAAATTACTAGGACATTTTAATAACACAAATAAGGTTTTTTTCTCCCTCTAAAACCGGTTCCATTGGTTGGACGACTCATCGTATTAAGGAAACGTTGCATCTAGTCATGTATGACAACGTTGCCACATACAAACAAACATCACGGGCTTGCTTACATGTTACGCCAACTCCATACATCCTTCATCTTCATTTCTCACACCCTCATCGTCATCTTCACCGATTCCCCCACAATCACCGCCGTCTGATCATCATCATCATCATCTTCATCATCATCATCTTCATCTTCACATTCACTTTCGTCATCCACACTATCTCACTGCACTGCATAATCTCTCAAAAGTCACAGGCAAAGTAATTCTATACCCCCTTTTTCACTTAATTATTACATCAATAACAGTAACATAATCACCCCAAATCAACCCTCTTAACGGATTCCTACTGTTGAATAACTAGATCAACATGTTTTACATGTTCAATTGTTTTGATGCGGGTAAATCGCTCCAAATTTCGTGGTTGTAGATCTAGGGTTCACAACCTCACATTCGTATAATTTGTTTACACGACGACCTCAGGGGTGTTTGGATGTGCGTCTAAAATGATTGTTTAGTTTAAAGCTTTGTAATAATCTAATTGTTATCATCTGAGTCACAATAATCAGTTTAATTTTGTTTAGTTTAAAGCTTTGTGAGTTAAATTTGTTTTTTTGTTAATTGAATTGGGGGTAACAGGGGGGAGGATGTCAACTCCTGCAAGAAAGAGGTTAATGAGGGATTTTAAGAGGCTGCAGCAAGATCCTCCTGCTGGTATCAGTGGTGCTCCTGTAGATAATAATATTATGCTCTGGAATGCTGTCATATTTGGGTATGTATCATGCTTTTTTGAATATTATGTAGTAATAGAACTATAGAAGATGGTATTTTGGTTGGAGACTGTTGATGGTTTATTGATAATTTTTTATTTGCATTGCAGTCCTGATGACACCCCTTGGGATGGAGGTGAGTATCAGTTTCATCTTTTCTTTCAACAAAAATTAGTGTGTTTATGTGTGAATGCATTACAAAATTGTATAGATTAGCAATTTGTAATGGTTGATCTCAGGTACGTTCAAGTTGACACTCCAGTTTTCAGAAGATTATCCAAATAAGCCACCAACTGTGCGGTTCATTTCTCGGATGTTTCATCCCAATAGTAAGCTTTCATTATCAAAGAAGTTATATTCTTTTATTAATATACGCATTTAGGCTTGTGGGTCTGCTAGTTGTTTGGATAAAACGTGTAGAATGATGTATGGCACAAGTATATTTCTTTTTGTGCTGAGGATCTAGCAAGAGGATCATAGGTGGTCCATTAATCCATTGTATGTGAGGGAATGGTGAATGCATTGAATCTAGGTGACAAAATGGGAGGGTTATTGGGTTGACCTATGGCCGTCAACACTTTCTTTGAAATTTATACATATGGTAGTTAAAATGATTATGGAAACAATCACTAAATGGTGAACCCTATTATCAACTATTAAACACTAGTATACTTTGTGTGACTTCTAAACTGTTCATCTGGCTTTCGTTTTATCTAACATGTCAAAGTTTACCCCTTTTATCCATTATCAATTAAGTTATAATCCAAATTAACCTTTTCATTGTTCCCACTCACCAGTTTATGCAGATGGAAGCATATGTTTGGACATTCTTCAAAATCAGTGGAGTCCAATATATGATGTCGCTGCCATACTTACATCAATTCAGGTGTGGTGTTCTTTTTTAAATAACGTCATTGAACTTGTTTTTATGATCTTACAACTGTAAAATATATGCCGGCATGTTTATCTAGAGATGGCTTTCATTCACAACTCCAGACTATAATATGTACAGCCTATCTGAAGTTTTGAACATTGCGAAACAGAACAGAGGAACAATTTGAATCTTTCACATCATTATAATTCATAAATTAAATAACTAGATTTAAAATCTGATAAGAAAGACATATTTCACCAACTTTTACATTATGTTTCATAATTTATAGGTGAATATACATTCGTAAACATATTAGATAACATTATATCATGTACTGTAACTTGAAGTGCATTTGTGTATTGTCTTGTGGGTCAAGGGCATGTAAGAAACACATACTTTCACAAGTTTGCTGATATATTTTGTTCTCACTTAGGTAGTTGTATTTGTAGAAAAAGTGTTCCAATTTTGATTGTTTGCAACCAAGAAGCGTTTTTAACTTATTGATGATTTGGCACTACATGGTTTAGTCTTGGTGACGTGATCTTACACGTTGGCGGTGTATGTCCACGTAAGATATAATACAAGAAATAAAACCCACCCCCAAAATCGTTGCTTTCTCTGATAGAATTATACACCACTCATGGGTTTTATTTCTTATACTACATCCTACGGAACATTTATTGTCAATATGTATGGTCATATCACCAAAACTAAATCACTCAACCCATAAATTGCATTACTGAAGTGACCAATCCATAAACTGATATGTTTTCTAATTTACTTGCTCCATTGCATTGTAGTCGTTGCTCTGTGATCCAAACCCGAACTCACCAGCAAATTCAGAAGCAGCACGGATGTTCAGTGAGAATAAGCGTGAGTACAACAGAAAAGTGCGTGAAATTGTCGAGCAGAGCTGGACAGCCGACTAAGAAAGCTCCGGTTTGAGGATATGTTCCTATCAATTTAAATCACTACATTTAAGGTCTCTATGCTTCTGTCACTTTCCATTTGTGTTGTCTGCTTGCTTATCGGATGAATGTGTACATATAATGAACTCTTGTATCATGTCTGTCTGTACTTTGAATCGTGTGGATTTTTGCTCGACGTGCCGGTTGAATGTTATATTATTACAATGTAGTATTTGAAATCAAAAGAGCAAGATTGAACCCTTTTTGTGTCATTTATTTTAACCATGTTGCACAACTTGAATCCATTCAGGTTGACTTCAATTATAAACGTCTTACTCAGCTGAGACTTGAATCCATTCAGGTTGACTTCAATTATGTGTTGATAATGTCATCTTGCTAGTGAAATTGTGAACACAGAACTAGTGTCATAGTGCGGTCTTGAAGTAGTCTAAATTTGATAAATGCTATGGTGCTAAATTATGAAGAATATAATCTTGATATGTTTATAATTGAAAGGTTTAATTTGAACAAAGTAAAAGATCAAGGTGTGAAAACAAAAGTTTGGTTTAATTAATTAGTAGTTATTGATTTGTTAGGATTAGATAATTATTAGTTTATCAAGTTGATTATTTAAATAGTGTTTGAGTTGGATTATGATTAGTTTATGTCTATTATAAATATAGGTTTTGTATTCGGTTTTATAAGTCGAGTTCAAAAATAAAAGAGTCAAAGTATGTTACCTCAAATATATATGTTTACATATATTTTTGGGTTGATCCAATTGGTTACTCCAACAATTAGTATCAGAGCTAAAGATCGTGACCTATGTAGAGTCGATCGGAATTCAAGGTCGGAGAAGAAACCGATCCAACTATCAAGAAGGGATGGCATCCGAAACTCGACCAAGAGAGATAAAGATGCAAAGAGGATTACCAAGTAAGTTGCCTCGATTACCAATTATGTTTGATTATCGTAGCCGGAAGAAGAAAAATAAAAGAGAAAGAAGATTCTTGAGGTGGTTCGTAAATTGAGGCTGAAAAATTTATGGCAATTCGTTATAGAAAGCGTGAAGGGTAAAAATTACAACAATGATTTGTTATTATTGTTGCATGCTACGCTTGAATAACAAGTTAGCAAGGGAGTTCATTCGATCATTAGCAGTTTAGCAGGTGCGATCCATCAAGGCGTTAACCATGTTTGTTTGCAATTAAGAAGTTCTTAAAGGATAGGATCAACAGTGGACTTTTCTTCCGTGCCAAGGAAAAGAATGGGTGGTTCTCTTTTGGCAGAAGTAATCCGACAGGAGGCGCGGGAAATGAAACAACGTGTGGTAGGTTTTCGTTCAGTAGCTGTGTAAAAACAGAAAAGCAAGGGGCTAGTTTTTTTCAGTCGGAGGTCGGTGAGCAGGTGGCTTAAATGATCCGGGAAGAAGTAGAAGTCAATGACGCATGATTTGATCCAAATAATTTGTTAGCGAAAGTAAGGGTTCAAACCGAGAAGATCTAGGATGTGGTTGTGGTTAAGGTCGGGGTCCAGAAGAGATTGCGGAGATGAACAACTTCAAATATGAATAAGAGGTGAATGTCAATATCAAGATTAAGGGGGTGAATGAAGAATATAGTCTTGATATGTTTATAAGTGAAATGTTTAATTTCAATAAAGTAAAAGATCAAGGTGTGAAAACAAAATTTTGGTTTAATTAATTAGTAGTTATCGATTTGTTAGGATTAGATAATTATTAGTTTATCAAGTTGATTATTTAAATAGTGTTTGAGTTGGATTATGATTAGTTTATGTCTACTATAAATATAGGGTTTTGTATTCGGTTTTATAAGTCGAGTTAAAAAATAAAAGAGTCAAAGTATGTTACTTCAAATATGTATGTTTACATATATTTTCGGGTTGATCCAATTAGTTACTCGAACAAATTATGTCAGAAATTGGATGTGGAATTTACAAGTAATAACTTATAAATTGTACTTTAAATTTATTGTAAACTAAGCCTTGTATATATGGTAGTAACATTGTCGTGAAAATATTAATGGTGTGATGTAAATGGAATAATCCCAGTTTTGTGTTCAATTGGGAGTCATCTGTTACTTATAGACCAACTTAGTTATTGAGTGTTATTTATATGAAGTTGCTATTGTAAATGACTAAATGTAGGTTATGTGAGAGTTCAAATTCTTGTATTCAGTTCTAGTAAGAAGTTGTTACTAATTAAGTTGCCGAGGCCTCTTGGCCAAGTGATGTAAAGAAATTAAGAAATATATAAGATGCTCTAAAAAATATATTAAAATAGTTGTCAAGGTCCCTTGGTCTAGTGACACCTGATATTTATTATTATTAAATTGATGTATATTCGAGTCCTAAATGCATAGGAAAGTTGTACCAAACGCATGGAATCTTGCAAATTACTATTCATTCCGTTTGTAAACTAAAGATAGTACAATATTAGATTTTTGTGGCTCAACACCATTACCAACTACCAAGATTACCATTTAGATCATGATATACTTCATTTTATGACTAGTACATGAATTCTACTACCCCAAGACTAGGATTCAATCCATTTCAAACATCAACTCAAAATAGGCCTAGGCCTTTAAAAATAAATAAAGTAATCATCAATTAATCAAAGATTAAACCAACTTTGTAGTAGCTAGTCATCAATTAAAAAGTTTTTGTTAAAGAAACTAAACAAACTATCAACTTGCATCATAATAGGCTTCACCATCTCTAAAATTTAGGATAGAAATCCATACCTTAGTTGTAGAATCATTTCTTATTCTAGAATTTCTTCTTAATCTCCCCATGCATTATATACATTAAAAGATTTGAAGCCAAAAATTTTGTTTTTCTCTTCTTGTTCCACATGATTTATTTAAAACCCTAATTCTAAAACTCTATCTTTGTTAGAATTTTATTTTAAGATTCCAAAAATCTCCCATCGTAGATGTACCTTTCATTATAAATAATTTGTATTTATATCAATATTTATTTAAATTAATATTTTAATCTAATAGGAATATGTATGTTACACACTATTTATTTTCTCCGGCCAGTTTTATAGTCACCACCAACATTACTTACATATATGGGTGTTGATGATGGTGAGTGGGGGTGCCATGATATGAACAACTTTTGAAAGAACTTGATGAACAACCTGAGCGGATGGAAGAAGGTGTAAGAGTAGGGAAGGGTTTTGTGCCGGTGATTGTGATAATACTGATAGTGAGTGCTTTCACAGTGATGATACAAGTTAAGAGAGAGATGATGGGAAGATGATAAAAGCATAAGGTTAGACCCATTTTCCTTCTTGTATTGTTTAGTTAGATTAATTTTTTTAACATTCACAAAAGGTATATTTGTCACTTAAAAATATTTAACACCAAATACTAATGTTCACCCATTCCAAGAACCCCCCGTGTTACAATGTAGTGAATATTAGGGATCCTGACCATAATATTTTAAAGTTAGACACCATGAATGTACTATTAATATATACATAGACCATCTGGGTAATTAACTCATTTTTATTTATATAAATTATCATATATGTTAAAAGAGTAAGGAAATGAATAGTGTTTTCTCTGCTCTTTGTGCGTCGATTACAACTCCCTTATGCATGTTGCTTTTTGCCCTTTAAAAGGTTTTTTGGTTCTCTAAGCTTCTTCATTTGTTACAAGCAAAAGGGGTTGTTGATTGTGTGCGAGGGGGCAACACAGATGGTGAGGTGTCCGATCGACATCTCCTCTCTTGCTATAGCTCTGCCCTGGGTTCCCACTGTGTACTACTCCATGCATACTATATACAACCCCATGATGTATGGTGTTATTCTGCTAATTTGAAGGTTCCTGGTGGCTAGGGTTTTTTCAAGAATCCCCTTTTTTTATTTTTCTGCTTTTGTTTTGTTTTCTTGATGTTTTTAGGGGAACTTACTTATGTTCACTTAATTTGTCACTATTCAATGATGATGTCTGGATCATGTGGTTGTCGTGGCCTCATCTGAGATCACTGTTTACTATTGACGAGTCTTTTAAATTGGTAGGTTATGTCGGTGATGATGATGACTTTCTTTTCATCAGAACCTTCCCCATTTTCATCTCTCTGTGATGTGTAGTCTATGATGTTAAGGTTTTCCCTATCTGAGACTATTTGAGATTCTATGTGACGGTTAAATATTCATGGATTCGATGTGTAGTCAATGACGTTGGGGTTTTCCCTATCCGAGACTGTCGTGACCGTTTTATATTGGTTGGCTCTAATGGAGATGAATGTTATATGTTAGGTCAGTGATGATGAGTGGCGATTCATCTAAGGCCTAACATCCGATAGATCTTTGTTGTACGATCTGTTGTCCCTTTTATTGTTTGGTAGTTATGATGAAGGTTGAACATTTGCACTTTTTATTTTGAAGTTTGTGCATTCTGTTGAAGATGTTGTTGGGTTGCTTTATGTTGTTATATGTTCTTGGAAGATATTTCACACGATTATGGGTTTTAACGTAAGCCAGGTTGCTATTGTAATCGACTTGAAGCCTCCATCATTAATAGGCAATGACGACAATAAAATAGATGCGTTCATTGTTTTGGCATGACAAATGTTCATTTGCAGCCACAAAGAACCATTGTTTTCAAGCCTTCTATTTAACATTTATGTTGTTTGGTTACAAAATTAAAGGATAAAAAAGAGGCGGTGAATGTTTACGGTTCATGGGCGATGACAATACCGAAATAGATGTCGTTTTAGTCCTTTTGGCATGACAAATGATCTATTGTAGCCAAAACTGACACACCATTTATTAGCCTTCTAATCGGAGATTATATCGATGTGTGGAGTCGAGAATGGTTTACACTTACCATTAATGGTATTCGTGGGTTCAAAGGCGCAACGTGCCAACCGGTAAATTCCCTAGTTGTGATAATTTAGTAATAACAATAGTGATAACAAAGGAAAAAATTATACATATAAAAAGGGAAAATGTTCAAATAAAAAGGTTTTTAAAACTAAAAAATATAAAAAGTAACTTCAAACATCAATCTCAGTAATCAATGGTTGAGATCAAATTGTTGAGAAAAGTTTGTTAGATGAGTATTTTAGGAATAACCACATTTGTTAACTTTTAACACGTTCTCCTATTTTTTATAACGTTCATTACTTTTATGCACAATATTATTTTTTATAAGTATTACACCATAAAAATGAACGTTTTTTTAATCTTCAAAACGAGTATAGTATTGTTATATAAAAGGATAATAATTTTTTTCCGCTTTTAAAGCTCATATTTCGTCAATATGTCTTTAGTGCAGGTCATTGTGTCTTTTTGTTAGTTATTGTGATTTTGAATACTATTGTGTTTTTCTAAATTGATGAATTTAAAAAAACTATTATAATGGAATGACATTATTATGTATCTCTAATATGTAAAACACAATAATAAATTAACAATTAATTAATCTAATACGTTAAAACAAAGACAAATAACACAATGTCTCATTGTGTTTTTTTATCGTCATCGTGTTATCTTAAAATTTATAAGTTATAGAAAATACATTACTGAATTAATATCATTATGTATTTCTAATTGTAAAACACAATAATAGATAATAACAAGTTTATATAATATATGAAAAAGAATGACAAAAATAACACATTGTGTTATATTTAACACTATTAGTTTTGTAAAATAAATTGATGAGAGTATATCATTGTGTACTTATAATTACAAAACACAATGATTGATAACAAGTTTATATAATCTATAGAAATGTAAGGATTCCTTAAGTCTGATGCAACCCAAAACATCCAAAGTGTCTCTGCAACATGCACTAAGTACTGAAGTATAGAATGCTTCGGAAGTTTTACACAATGCGCTAGAAAATACTCTAAGTGTAAAATCTTCCGAAACCAAGACCAATATCTTCCGAAGCCAAACATGAAGTCTTCCGAAGCCTCAGAGACAAAGTCTTCCGAAGCTTCAACCTATGAAGACAGATTTCTTCCGAAGACTTTTAGTACACATGCTTTATCTGATGTACTGTTCCATAAAGCACCTTTCCGCTGCATCTTTGTAAAGTCACCAACTTACATGAGTTGGTGAAAAGGTTCATGCTTTTGCTAACTGTACATTGAGGTCTTGAGTCTGTAACTTTCTACTTTATGTACTTTATCCTTTTTGTAATATATAAGGATGTGAGCTATGGCATGTCATAGTCACAAGGTCAAAAGGCAGATATGCCTTTTGATCCTACAATTGATTTTGTTAGTGTCTAGTCAATTGTATCCAGCTGGCTTTCAAAGTATAGCCGGCTGTAGGTTGTAGTATAAGTATTCCAAGTTCTTGTATCTTTCTTTATGCTTTGTAACACTTGTAAAAGAACTTGAGAAAGCAATATACTGTCTCCTTGAAACCCAACTCTCTTGTTCTGTCTTTTTACTTTACTTGTGTTCTTAGTATCATACTTGGTTAATCCAGTTCACTGTTTGATCAAAGTTTAGTTGCTCTCCTCATTGTGTTGTTGTGTTGTAATTGTGTTTAAGCCCTTAAACGGTCCTGCAATTGGTATCAGAGCATTCCAGGCTCTTGATATAAGATCTCACCATCTTAAGATCCCTCACACACACAAAAACTAAACTTTCCAAATGGCTTCCATCTCAAAGACTGATATGGAGACTGGAACCATGAACAAATCCTCACTGATCACTCTTGATGATTTTGACACCTGGTGTATGAGAATGGAAGGCTTCATCAGGTCTCTTGATTCAAGAATGTGGGAATCTGTTGAGAATGGACCTTTCATACCCAGCACCCCCTCTGCTACTGGTGCTGGTATGATTCCAAAAGATGTGGCCAACTACTCAGATGAAGATAGAAAAAGAGTAGAGATTGATAGGAAGGCCATGACTGCTCTTTAGACTGCTCTCCCAAACTCTGTATACAGAGGTTTTAAGAAGTGCAAAACAGCTAAACAGCTGTGGGATGCACTGAAGCTGATGTATGAAGGCTCCTCTGAAGCCAAGGAGAACAAGAAGGATCTTATGAAGCAGCAGTTTGAAAACTTCACCTTCAAAGCAGGTGAAACCATGACTCAACAATACTTCAGGTATGTTTAGATAGTGGATACCCTAGTGGATGGAGGAGTTTCTCTTGAGAACAGAGACATTGTAAGGAAGTTCATGTCCTCACTTCCTAGGCAATGGACACACTATTGTGTGGTGATCAAGAGGACTGAGAACCTTAAAACTCTTACTCTGACAGAGTTGTATGGGATTCTCAGTGGATACCAGATGGATATGAACATGCAAGGTTCATCTGGCAACTCCAACAATCAAATGGGTTCAGCTCTTCATGTGGTTGAAAGGGACAGCATAGAACCCCAACATCATCTCATATGCTACCCTGACAACTCACAAAAGGGTCCTTTCATCACCTTCCCGGAGACACCAAGGGAGAACTTTACTCAAGGAAGCCCATTCCAAGAGACAAGTTCTTCTCAAGCCTTTGTGTCTACTGATGAAAGTTGTGGGAACTCTCTCTTCACTCTTGAAGACCTGGACTGTATCCATCCAGATGACCTGGAATACATGGAGATAGTTCAGCAGATGGCTCTACTCACTCACAGAGCCAAGAAGTTCTACAAGAGAACAGGAAGAAGGTTTCCAAGCAATGCTACCAGTGAAAAGTTTGGGCTGGATAAAAGCAAAGTTAAGTGTTACAACTGTAACCTTATGGGCCACTTTGCTAGGGAGTGTAAGGCACCTAAAACAAATGGGGGCCAAACACAACCCAGACCAAACTACACTGACAAAGCCCCTCAGAATGAGAAGCCAAAGCAACATGCTGCTGTTGCTGTTGAAGAGGGAGGCTTTGACTGGAGCTTTCAGGTGGAAGATGCTTCTCCAAACCAAGCACTGATGGCTGACCATGATGAAGCCAAGGTATTGGAACATCTTTGTAATCCTGAATGCATTGCTAAAGTAAATAGATACAGGTCCTACAACTTAGAGATGAGATCTGATCTTGAGTCATTAAACATATTAAAATCTGATTTTAGAAAGTCTGAAAATGATTACAAGTTAAAAATAGAGGACTTGGAGAAAACCATTTCAGTACTAAAACATGAACATACAGATTTTAGAACTCAGATCCAGGATCTCATAACTAAGTTGACTGAGTGCCAGGCTGAGCTTGTGATCAGCAAAGCCAAGGCAGAGAAGAGTGTTCTTGAAGAAGAGACCTTCAAGAACATGATATCCTCATCCCTGCACAACAAAGTCTGCTATCAAAATAGACAGGGACTAGGTTCAAATGAGATAGCTTCTCCACACACAATCTTGTCCATAAGATCTCCTAGGTGTGGAACTTGTGAAGATGAGCTTCCTCTCATAGATCCTATAAGTGAGGATGATGAAGAAGTGATAGTGAAGAATTCCTCTGAGAAGAGTGAAGAAGAGGATTCTACTAAGGGCCACTATCCTTCTAAGGAGAAGAAATCTACTGTGATGACCAAGTCCAAGAGAAAGAACTTGATCAGGAAGAGCAAGAGGAAAGCAAAGAAGGCTCAAGAGATCAAGGCTACTTTTGATGCTAAGCAGAAACAAGCTTTTATCTCTGCAGGTTTTAAAGTAGTAAGGACTGAAGACATCAACCAAGACTCCTCAGCTAAGAGTCCTGGTTTTTGTCCAAATCATCTCAGCACAAAGAAGAAAACTGAGCTGCTGTGTACCACTGCTGCACAGCCTGGACCATCAAACTCCAAGAACAGTTCACAGCCCAAAAGAACTGTCTCAGCATCTACCAAGATGAAGGTGGAGAAGGGATGTGACCAAAGCCAGTATTGCTCTCAAAAGGAGACTCCTTTGAAGAAGAAAATGTTATGTGTCATGTGTGAAAGTACCTCTCACATTGCTAAGGATTGCCCATACAATCCTAAAAGTACTATCCACAAGACCAACACAAAGACTTCAAAGAGTCTCAAGAAGTTTCAAGCTTCGGAAGGAAAGTCTGTTTCCTTCGGAAGCTCCAAATCAAAGAAGAAGGTAAATGGAAAATTACCTTCGGAAGTAAAATTGGTCTCGGAAGAAAGGAGTTCTTCCGAAGCACTGAAGTCTGCTGCAGTGACTGTAGAATCTTTCGAAGGTTCAGTCATCAAAACTTGTGAAGTACCAAAAGGTTCTAAGGTTTTGAAGGTCAAGTCCAAGACTCCAAAGGTGGTGTGGAAGTCTAAGAAAGACCAAATGACTGAAGTTTCTCCATCAACAACAGCTGAAGATCCCCCTAGTACAACCATAGGATCTATTACTGTTGTATTACCTTCTATTACACTTAGTGAGCCCAAGACAAGTAAGGCTTGGGTTTCCAAATGTAACTAATCCTTTTCTTTGTGCAGGAACAGCTCAAGACAAGCAGGAATGTCTGGATAATTGACAGTGGCTGTTCCAGGCACATGACGGGCAATAGGTCTCTACTCCATAATTTTGAGAGAATTGATGGAGGACCAGTTGCTTTTGGAGGAGATGAAGGTGGTTACATTTCTGGAAGGGGCAAGGTCACAAATGGTAAGCTCAGCATTGAGAAGGTAAACTTTGTTAAGGAGCTTGGGTACAATCTTCTGAGTGTATCTCAATTTTGTGATCAGAGTCATAACATGCTCTTTACTGAGCATGAGTGCATTGTTCTCAAGCCTGATGTGGTCATTCCTCATGAGCATATCCTGCTCAGAGCCCCCAGGAAAGGGAACATGTACAAGATGGATTTGCAAGAAACATCTCCCTCTGGAGAAGTTTCATGCTTTCTATCTAAAGCAAATAGTGATGAGTCTTTCCTATGGCATAAAAGAATGTGCCATGTAAACTTTAAGAACATGAATAAATTAATTAAACATGATCTGGTAACTGGAATGCCAAAGAAAGAGTTTACAAGTGATGATCATTGTGTTGCATGCCTGAAAGGGAAGCAACACAAGGTATCTCACAAGCCTAAGGAAAGAAACTCATCACTACTCCCCTACACTTGTTACATATGGATCTCTTTGGCCCCACCAGTGTAATGAGTCTAGGAAGGACCTCTTACTGTTTAGTGATCACAGATGATTTTACAAGATTCACTTGGGTCTTCTTCCTTAGAACTAAGGATGAAACCCCTGAGATTCTGAAGAATTTCATCTTAAAAGTTGAGAATCAATGTGATCACAAGGTCAAAACCATAAGATGTGATCAAGGAACTGAATTCAAGAACCAAATCCTTGATACATTTTGTGATGAAAAAGGTATTACAAGACAATATAGTGCTCCCAGGACCCTCAGCAAAACGGAGTTGCTGAGAGGAGAAACAGGACACTTATTGAAGCTGCAAGAACTATGTTGTCTGACTCTAAACTGTCCATCACCTTCTGGGCAGAGGCAGTTAATACTGCTTGCTATGTGCAAAACAGAGTTTTAGTAGTTAAGACACATGGTAAGACTCCTTATGAACTTTGGCACAAGAAGAAACCTTTCATTGGTTTTCTCAGGTCATTTGGATGTCCCTGCACCATCTTGAATACCAAAGATCAAATTGCCAAGTTTGCTGAGAAATCAGATGATGGACACTTCATTGGATACTCTTCCCAAGCTAAGGCTTATAGAGTATACAATCTCAGAACTAGAATTGTTGAGGAGTCAGCCAATGTGACTTTCAATGAACACACACCCTGTGTGGCTGGTTCTGGTCCTGATTGGCTATTTGATCTTGATTTAGTTACCAACTGTTTTAACAAATCTTGTGAGCATGTTTCAGGATCTGCAGAAAATTTAAATACAGGTGATCCTGATCCAAGATTTGAGCTAGGAAGACCCTCAACTCATACATCTTCAGCTCCAGTTGGAACTACTTCAGCAAATGAGGTCTCTATCAGCACTACAATGACAAATTCAGATGATACATCTGGTATGCCTTCAAATTCCAGCTCAGAGGCTTCAACCAGATAAAGATACCTCAATTGTAGAAGACAACAATGGTGATGGTGATAGTGATCAGGAATTTCTTGATGCTAATAACCACACCATAGGTGACAACATCAATGATGTCACACACTCATTGGATCAAGTTAATCTTGATAAGTGTGGTAATGTGGAGGGTGAATCATCTAGGCCAGATCTAAATTTCTCAAATTTGGATCTTTCTCAGCAACTTGCTGTGATCCCTCAGCTAAGGATCCACAAGTCTCACCCCACCACAAACATCATTGGAGATGTTGTCACAGGGGTAAGAACAAGAGGACAAACCCATGAAGCAAATGTTTGTCTTCACTCTTGTTTCTTATCTCAGATAGAGCCAAAGAAAGTTGATGAAGCTCTAAAGGATGGAAGTTGGGTTGAAGCTATGCAACAAGAGCTGCTTCAATTCAAAAGGCAGAAAGTTTGGAACCTTTGTCCTCTTCCTCATGGGAAGACTACCATTGGAACCAAATGGGTTTTTAGGAATAAGAAGGATGATAGAGGAATCATCATCAAGAACAAGGCAAGACTAGTTGTTCAAGGATACACACAAGAAGAAGGGATTGACTACACTGATGTCTTTGCTCCTGTAGCAAGATTAGAAGCTGTTAGGATATTCCTGGCATTTGCTGCATCCAAGAACTTCAAGGTCTTTCAACTTGATGTAAAGTGTGCTTTCTTATATGGAGTGATTGATGAAGAAGTTTATGTCAAACAGCCACCTGGTTTTGTAGATCCTGATCATCCTGATTATGTCTGCAAGCTTGACAAAGCTCTTTATGGGCAGCATCAGGCACCCAGGAAGTGGTATGAGACACTATCTGAGTATCTTTGTAAACATGGATACAAGAGAGGTACTATAGATGGAACTCTCTTCATCAAAGGACAGGGAAATGACTTATTGCTAGTTCAAGTATATGTAGATGACATCATCTTTGGTTCAACTAATCCAAAGCTCTGCAAAGACTTTGAGAGGCTGATGAAAGACAGATTTGAAATGAGTTCAATGGGAGAACTCAATTTCTTTCTGGGAATTTGTTGGATCTAGAGAGGCTGTTGCAACCAAAACCATGTCACTTAGAAGATTTTGAGTACAACATACAAAGGACTTCCGAAGCCAAGTGTGGGACTTCCGAAGAAAGAAGGAGCTCTTCCGAAGTCTAAGTGTAAAATACACTTCCGAAGGAAAACTCCAACTTCCGAAGATAAAGAAGTTACTTCCGAAGAATCAAGATTTAAGACAAAGTTCTGAAGTCAACTTCCGAAGTATAAAGAAGTCATCAAAGCCTCGGAAGCATAGAAGCATCTTCCGAAGTATAAGTGGCTTCGGAAGAACTTGTTCTTCCGAAGCCAGTTAACCTTCGGAAGACACTTCTATTATCCAGTAGACATAAGTATGGTCTGTCTGACAGTCCGCTGCAAATCTCTGATATACTGCATGGCGTTTTCTTAAAAGCCATGTAGTTGACCATACTTTAATCTACTGTATACCTTTTTATGTTAAGTACAGTTGCCATCTTTAGTTGGTGACAAAAGGTAAGTCATGGACATGTCATGACTACCATATCTTAGATAATACTTTATCTAAGATACCTTAACTATAGCATTGTAGTATATGCTTTAGTCGTAGGTTTCCAGCTGGTATCAAGTATAACCGGCTGTAGGATCTAGTATATATAGTTTCTCATTGTAACTCTTGTAACATGCTTGTAAGTGTCTTGTAATCTTGAGTTGAGAAGTAATATATACAAGTACCTTGAAAATACTCCTGCTTGTTCCTTTGATTACTTATTATATTATTATCAACTCTTGTTAAAGGCATTGCTTCATCTTGTTTGAGTGATATCATAAGTGAGTTTGAGAGAATTACAAGTGTTAAGTGACAAAACCCGATCCTGCAATTGGTATCAGAGCTTTTTAGGCTCTTGATTGTGAGATCTTACCATCCTAATCAACCAGTTTTCACTCCTCCTTATACCTCACTCAAAAATGGCCCTCATCAAATCTGAAGTTGAAATGGGAACGATGACCAAAGCTCCCATCATCGACCCTGAAAACTTCAGGTCTTGGAGCAGAAGAATGGAAGGCTTCATCAGATACCAGGATAGCAAGATGTGGCAGTCCATCGTTAATGGCCCGTACAAGCCAAAAGTTGCTGGTGGAAACGGTGCCATGATCGAGAAGGCCGTTGAAGACTACTCCGATGAAGACAGGAAGAAGCTTGACATAGACAGCAATGCTATGACTGTTCTCATGACTGCAATCCCAAACTCCATCATGGTGGGGTTTGAGCATTGTAAGTCAGCCAAAGAACTCTTTGATGCTCTTGCTCAAATGTACTCAAGCTCTAATGATTCAAAGAAGGACTCACTGAAGCAGCAGTTTGAGAACTTCACCTATGTTGCTGGAGAAACTTTTAGCCAACAATATTTCAGGTATATGGATCTTATCTCCTCCTTCCAATCTGTGGGAATCACTCAAGAACTTAGAGACCTTACCAGAAAGTTCATGAGTGCTCTACCCAATGAGTGGACTTTCTACTGTGTCTCCATTAAGAGAACAGAGAATTTAAACACACTCACCATGACCGAACTCTATGGGATCCTTGATGGATACCGTTTGGAAATGGAAAGCAAGAAGGGTCACCAAGCAAGCAGACCCTTGAGCCTTCCTGCTAGCAACGCTTTAATGGTTGCTGAAGGCTCAGGCATCTCCCAGTCTCAGCAGTACCTGTCATACACCCAGCAGCCATCTTGTTCATCTGGGCCTTACATCACATTCCCTGAGACTCCAAGGTCTCATCAAGCTCAGCAAAGCTCCTTTCAGGAGGGCTGTGCGTTTGTCTCAGGGAGTGGACACTCCAATGATCATCAATTCTGCTTTGATGATCTTGAGTGCTTCAGTCCAGATGACATAGAGTATGTGGACATTGTCCAGCAAATGGCTCTTCTAACCTACAGAGCGAAGAAGTTCTTTAAGAGAACTGGAAGGCAATTCCCTCAAAACCCAATCACTAGCAAGTTTGGGTTTAAAAAAGCAAGGCTAAATGTTACAACTGTAACCAGCTTGGCCATTTTGCAAGGGAATGCAAGGCTCCCAAGTCCAACCCGGGAACCTCACAGGCCTCCACACATCCTTCTACACCAAAGCCCAACGAAAGTCAACTGAAACAGCAGCAATGGCTCAAGAAGTTGACTGGAGCTTTATGGTTCAAGATGTGACTCCTGCTCAAGCACTCATGGCAGGAACAGATGAAAATAAGGTATATGAACATCTCTGTACCCCTGCTTGTATTGCTAAGGTTAAATTGTACCAGGACTACAATATGGAAATTAAATCCGATATTGAGTCTTTAAATGTGCTAAAATCTGACTTTAAAAGAGCTGAATCTGACTACCAAAAGAAAATTGAGGAGTTAGAGAAAACTGTATCTCTTTTAAAACATGAACACACCAACTACAAGACTCAAATCAAGGATTTAATATCCAAATTGACTGAGGCTCAAGCCCAGCTTGTCACAGCTGAGGCTCAAGCCAGGAAGTATGCTATTTCCGAGCAAAACTTCCAAGCCATACTTGCATCATCCTCTCACTCCAAACTTTGTTATCAAAACAAAAATGGGTTGGGAACCAATGAAATTGCTCCACCACACTCTTATGAGTCTATAAGACAGCCAAGGTGTGGTACTGAAGAGCAAGAGGTTCCATCTGTTGACCCACCTTGTAAAGAGTCAAAGAGTGATGCAACTGTGGAGACCATGACCATCACAGGGAAGGAACAGGTAATTGTGCCCTCCCCGGCCAATGATGATCAAACCCTGACCACCAAAGCCAGAAGAAGCAGGGCTAAAGCAGCCAGAAAAACTGCCAAGAAGGTGGCTGAATCCAAGCTGAAGATAGACCCAAAGCAAAAGGGTGTATTCATATCAGCAGGATTTCAGGTGGTTGGACCTTCTGATTCAGGAAAGGAGTATAGTACCAGTACTCCTATCCTACCAAAGGATCAGAAGTTAAAGGGAAAGGTTGCTGATGAGGAGAAAAAGAACAAGAAACAGCAACCCTCTAATTCCCAGAAAATTAACATTGCATGCATAATGTGTGGTCTGCAAAACCACATGGCTAAAGATTGTTACTACAATCCTGCTAGCACACATTATGCAAATAATGTTAAAAGAGGAGTCAGGGAAGGTTTCACATTTGGACCATATCAAATGGTTCAAGTGATGAAAAAGGGAAAGCTTGTTTCCGAAGCAAGGTTCTCTCGGAAGAAAACTCTTCTTCCGAAAGGAAAAAGGCTTCGGAAGTGAAAGCTGCAAAGACTCACAAAAGAGTCCCCTTGAAACCATCCCAGAAGAAGACTGCTTCGGAAGAAAAGGTGGTGAAGGTCTCTTCCGAAAAGAAAGAAGCTTCGGAAGAATGCCAAGCTACAAAAGCTTCATCAAGCTCATCTTCTATGATCAACCAAGGGATGGAATGGAAGATCAAGGAAGATGCTGTAGCCCAAACCTCTTCTTCAAAGACATCTATTGAACCCCCATGCATAAATTTTGGTTCAATCATGTCACTCTCATTGGAAGAACCCAAGACCAACAAGGCTTGGGTTTCCAATCAAAACTAATTATCTCACCTTATGTGCAGGGACATCCATATGACAAGAATAACAACATTTGGATTGTAGATAGTGGATGCTCCAGGCACATGACAGGGAACAGATCTCTCCTTCAACAATTTCAACATTATGATGGAGGTCCTGTCCAGTTTGGAGGTGAGGCCGGAGGATATATTTCTGGCAGAGGAAGTATATCCAATGGAAAGTTAAAAGTTGACAAAGTTAATTTTGTCAAACAGCTTGAACACAACCTGTTAAGTGTTTCTCAGTTTTGTGATCAAAAGCATCAAATGCTTTTCACAGAACATGAGTGCATCATCCTCAAACCTGGGATGACAATTCCTCAGGAATTGGTGCTTCTTAGATCTCCCAGGAGAGGGGATATGTACAAGCTTGATATGAACAATGCTTCCCCAATGGGAGAAGTATCATGCTTTCTTTCCAAAGCTGATAGTGATGAGTCAACACTATGGCATAAACGAATGTGTCATGTCAATTTTAAGACAATGAATAAATTGGCTAAAAATAACTTGGTACATGGTTTGCCTAAAAAGGAATTTTTCTGCAAAGATAACTGTGTTGCTTGCCTGAAAGGGAAACAACACAGGTCTTCTCATAAATCCAAAGTTGTTAACTCTATCACTACTCCATTACACTTATTGCACATGGATCTATTTGGTCCCACAAGTATAATGAGCATTGGAAGGAAATCATATTGCCTTGTGGTAGTTGATGATTTTACTAGATTTACATGGGTATTCTAAGAACTAAAGATGAAACTGCTGAAACTTTAAAATCTTTTATTCTTAAAATAGAAAATCAAGTTGATCACAAGGTTAAAATAATTAGAAGTGATCAAGGGACTGAGTTTAAGAACTTTGTTCTTGACTCATTTTGTAACTCAAAAGGGATTGCCAGACAATACAGTGCTCCTAGAACTCCTCAACAAAATGGTGTTGCTGAGAGGAGAAATAGGACACTTATTGAGGCTGCTCGGACTATGTTAGCTGATTCAAAGCTGCCTCTAACATTCTGGGCAGAGGCAGTCAGCACTGCATGCTATGTGCAGAACAGAGTTCTTGTAGTAAAGCCACATGGAAAGACCCCTTATGAGTTATGGAACAAGAGGCCACCGTTCATTGGCTTTCTAAGGTCCTTTGGCAGCAGGTGTACCATACTTAACACAAAAGACAATTTGGCAAAATTTGCTGAAAAGTCAGATGATGCTATCTTTGTTGGATATTCCTCCTATTCTAAAGCATACAGGGTTTATAATATTAAAAACCAACAATTTGAGGAATCCTCCAACATTGTAGTTAATGAGCACACTCCTTGTGTTAGGGGGAATGGCCCTGATCATATTTTTGATTTAGAATTGTTTCCAAACTATTCTAAACCATCTTGTGAGAATGTTTCAGCTGGAACAGGTGCTCAAAGCAATTCTGATGAAGATCAACTGTTTGAGCTTCCCAGACCTGCTCCAAGTTCTCCAAGAGCAACAACAAATCAAGTTCCCACTATTGAAAGATCTGACAGCATAACCATTTCAAGAAATAGTGGAACTTCAACAAGGGATTCACCTGATGATCTTCAAGTCTCCTCAGGTGATCCTGCACAACACCAAGCTGATGGAAGCAGCATTTTGAAGGAACAGGCAACTGTTAATGATGCTTCACAGCAAAGAAATGATGATGTTTCTCTTTCATTCAATCAGTCCTCATTGAATGAGATTGAAACAACAGCTGGACCAAGTATTCAAGCTCCGGAGCAAAATATGTCCAACTTGGACTTATCTTTGCAACTGGAGGTGATTCCAAGACTTAGAATTCACAATACTCATCCAGCTGAAAACATCATAGGGGAAGTCTCTGAGGGTGTGAGAACAAGGGGACAAACTCACAATGGGAATGTCTGCTTGTACTCATGCTTCTTATCCCAAATGGAACCCAAGAAGGTGGAAGATGCCTTGAAAGATAGTAGCTGGGTTGAATCAATGCAAGAGGAGCTGCTTCAATTCAAAAGACAAAAGGTTTGGAACCTATGTCCGCTACCATCTGGTCAAGTACCTATAGGCACCAAGTGGGTATTCAGAAACAAAAGAGATGACAGAGGCTTGATTATCAAGAACAAGGCAAGACTGGTGGTTCAAGGATACACTCAAGAGGAAGGAATTGATTATACTGATGTCTTTGCACCTGTTGCAAGACTTGAGGCAGTTAGGATCTTCCTTGCTTATGCTGCATCCAAGAATTTCACTGTCTACCAGCTTGATGTCAAGTGTGCCTTTCTATATGGGGATATAGATAGGGAAGTCTACGTATGCCAGCCTCCAGGATTTGAAGACCCACAGCACCCAAACTATGTGTGCAAGTTGGATAAAGCTCTATATGGGCTGCACCAAGCACCTAGGCTGTGGTATGAGACATTGTCTCAATTTCTTCTGAAGAATGGTTATACTAGAGGTACCATTGACAAGACTCTCTTCATCAGAAAGTCTGGGAAAGACATTTTGCTAGTTCAAGTCTATGTTGATGACATCATATTTGGTTCCTCAAATGACCAAATGTGCAAAGACTTTGAGAGCATTATGAAGAAGAAGTTCGAGATGAGTTCTATGGGAAAAATGGACTTTTTCCTTGGAATTCAGGTAAAGCAACTGAAGGAAGGGTTCTTCATCAATCAATCTAAGTATGTCAATGATATCTTAGAAGATTTGATATGAAGGATTGTAAAGCAGCAAAGACACCCATACCCAGAAACCATGATTTATGCCCTGATTCTGAGGGGGAGGATACTGATCAACATCAGTATAGAGCAATCATTGGTTCTCTGATGTATCTCACAGCAAGTAGACCTGATATCATGTTTGCAACTTGCATTTGTGCAAGATATCAGGCTGCTCCAAAGGTGTCTCACCTAATTGCTGTCAAGAGAATCCTCAGATACCTCAAAGGAGCACCTAAGTTAGGTCTCTGGTATCCAAGAAATAGTGATTTTAATCTCTATGGTTACTCTGATAGTGATTATGGTGGCTGCAACATCAACAAGAAATCAACATCAGGTGGATGTCAATTTCTTGGTGGAAGGATCATCTCATGGCAATGCAAAAAGCAATCCTGTGTCTCTACATCAACTGCTGAAGCTGAATACATTGCTGCTGCAAGTTGCTGTGCTCAGCTGCTGTGGATTCAAAACCAGATGATTGACTATGGATTCAACTTCATGAGCACTCCTATCCACATTGACAACAACAGTGCTATATCCATCACTGAAAATCCAGTGAAGCACTCTAAGACAAAGCACATTGATATCAGGTATCATTTCATTAGAGATATTCATGAGAAAAATCTTATAAAACTAATCAAAGTTGATTCAAATGAACAATATGCTGATTTGTTCACCAAAGCATTTGATGAACAAAGATTTAAATATCTCATTACAGCTATTGGGATGATAAACATTGATTAGTTAATCTCAATTGAAAACCTTTTTAATGTGTAAAGTCTTATGTCAATACAATCTAAGCCCTGTTACAAAAGATCCTTTCTTATTTATCTAAGTATAAGTTCTTCCGAAGAGAAATTAGCCTCGGAAGATATCTAGCATAACTTCCGAAGCAAATTTCTCATAGGATAATTTTCTTCTCGGAAGAGTACTAAGTCTCGGAAGAAGCGATTGAGTTCATCTCAGATCTACTTCCGAAGCACTTAATACATTCCATCTGAAAGCAACATGTGTTTTCGGAAGTAAGCAATTTACCTTCGGAAGTACATTTGCCTTCGGAAGAACATTACCTTCGGAAATACTTTATACTCGGAAGAAAGATTTTACTGTGTAACGGAAATCTTTTGGGCCCCACTCTGTAAAAAGTAAAGATTTTGTTAATGATGTCGGATTATTTAAATGGTCTAACCTTACCGCCCCTGTCACATCATCCACTGAACCCTCACATCATCTTATCCAAACCACCCTTTAAACCGCCATTTCACCCATTTAAATACTTCCGGTTAATCACTTACACTCTTTTTACCAAATTCACTGCCCTAAAAGCTTTCTTCTTCTCCAATTTACCTTACTCAGAACTTTTCATCTGCTATCTTTCTCAAATGGCCCTAAACCCTCAGCACAACCAGGTCGCACTCCTTGACTCTTCAAGGGATGATGACTTCTCTGATATCATTTCTTTCTTAGCCCAATCTTCATACTACACAGCCTTGACCGTAAACCCTACCATCTACTCCAACCAAATGTCCGAATTTTGGGCAAATGGTCGGATTGAAACCCTAAACGGGGTTCGTGCTATTAGGTCAAGTGTTTGTGGCCAAGAGTTGGTCATCACTGAACAGATCATCAGGGAGCATCTTGAGCTCCATGATGAAGGCGCACCGACGGAATTCCCCAAATCTGAGTTAGATAGTTCTTATCTCCAAATGGGATACGGTGGAGATGTAAGCAGGTCAACGGTCTACAAATTCAACTTCTCCTACAAGTGGAAGTTCCTGCTGCATGTGGTTCTTCACTGTCTATCTAACAAATCCGGGGGATGGGATCAAATCCCCTATGAACTCGGGTGCCTAGTTCACGGGTTGGTACAAGGCCTTCGCTTCAACTACTCAAGGTTTGTGCTGACTAACCTTATGGGAAATCTGCAAAGGGACACATTCTTTATGTATCCCAGATTTCTCCAGCACATAATCAACTGCGAGCTAGATCAGGGTAAGCTTGTCTGTGCAGCTGCTCTGTCTGCTCCCCAAATGAGGCCGACCATCTTCAAAGTCTTGAAGAGAGTGTCTACCAACTACACTGGAAGGGATACCGCACTACTTCCAGGTATGATTGAGCCAACGGCTCCTGGTGACATCCCTGTTAACCCCACAGGTGATGAACCCACACCAGCAACTACCCTCACCATTCCAAATCTACCTTCTCCTCCCATCACTGTCACCTACCAGAGACGTACCAAACGAACCCTTGTTCAATCTACTCTGATTGAACAAGCCCCTCCTCTTCAAACCAAAAAGGCTAGAGTGGAACAAGGGGCTCCCACTCAGCCAGAGGTCCACCAATCCTTCACTATTGACCTCAATATGGGTCTTGAGTCTCCTCAGTCTCAGACCCATGAGCCCAAAACCCCAGCTGATAGCCCTCAGGGTGAGTCTCTATACTCCCCTGAGCAGCCACCAAGGGACAGCTCAATGCCTTTTGACATTGATCAAAGTCCCGGGTCCTTAGGTCTTCATTCCTTTTCTTTCACTGACCTATTGACCGGAGCTGGTGAAGAGACTATGTCTCTCAAAGGCGATGAAGTTGATCCACTACACCCTATTAAGGATCAACAGAGCCTAGAGAAACCTCTTGTCTCTAGCCCACACCAGCAAAGCCCTACTGAGGTGAGTCCCACTGATGTGGAGGGGACTCATGTAGATTCAGCTGCCACTACTGAAGGAGCCTCAATGGATCCTCAGGACAGTGGTAACGACAGTCAGACTGAATCTACGGCAACCATGCCCTATGATGCCTCTGAAAGAGACATCATTGTGCAAGGGAAACCAGGGTGCCAAGAAACCACATCTGGTGGTGAGGATGAACATACCAGGTATGTTACCTCATCTCCCCGTGATTCTTCAAAAGAAGATGAGGGAAGTATGCAACTCACCATAAGAGACCTACTTTCTAAAGTCTCAAACCTTGAATCAAAGGTTAAGACTTTAGAGGATAGGTCTGCCACTCAGCAACTTGAGATTGAAAGTCTCAAGGCCAAACTAGCTGAGACACAGATTGAGAGATCTGTTAGGCATGTACCAGTTCAGGTCTCCTTGACCTCTTCCTCTAGCTCATCTACCTCTCAAGATGATGCTACCAAAAAGGGGGAGAATGTTGAGGGACAAAGCCAAAGACAGGATACCATCAGTCAAGCTCTTACTTCTTTGAGCTCAAGCCAACAAGCTGCCATCTTCCCTGAGCCTCCTCCAGTTGTCTTTCAAGTGGATCAAAGGATGCTTCAGGATCTAAATAGGATCTTCAACAAGTTCCTTTAGAGTCCCTGATTGAACAACCCAGTCCAGATATGTCTGTGATTTACTTTGGAGCTCAAGAGCTTCAGAGGTTGAATGCACCTCCTACCACTGTTGAGGAAGTTGGTCAACCTAAGGCCCAAGTGGAACCTGAGATTGATTTCGAAGGGGAAACTAGGACTGATGGCCCAGCAACTGAAACAGTTGGGACAGAAGGTGTGTTTTCACAGACTTCCGAAGCACAATTCGAAGCCTCGGAAGAACCAACACAAACTTCCGAAGCTGAGATTGCTGCTGCGGAAGGACTATTTTCTCTTTCCGATGATCTAATAGTCACAGATGCAATTCTGGAACTTGCATCTGAGGTTAATAGGGAGGACTTTCTCAGCCAACCATTAGCTATAACATCTGCATTGACCTCAGCTCCTACCTCCACCACCCAACCTGGATCTTCTATCCAAGAACCACCAAAGTCTAGCACTTCCGAAGACATAAAAGGCAAGAGGAAGATGACTTCGGAAGAGCTTCAGGAAGAAGAAAGGTTGGAGAAGCTCAGAAGGAAAGGAAGACTGCCAACTGGGAAACTGTTAGCTGCAAGTACAAAAGCAGCTGCAGCCAACCAAGAGGCAGTCAACAATAGAAGAAGAGTGGAGGTAATTGATAGACTTGTCAGTCTAGGGGCTGCTTCGGAAGATGTACTCCTGCTACCATTAGAGGAGCTGATAGAGCTTGAAAAGGCAACCTTGCTGCAAAGACAGCAAAAAGAAGAGGCTGCAAGGTTGGCCTTAAAGAAGAAAGGCTGAGAAAAGAAAGAGAAGCTGATCTGCAGCTCAGGAGAGAAAGGATCACTTTCCTACTCTCCAGAGGATTCTCTCAAGAGGAGTTGTCTCCACACAATAGTGATACGATCTTATGGCTCTTCAACAAAGAGCAAGATCAAATGGAGAAGGAGAGAAAGAGAGCTGCAAGGGAGAAGCTGGTGGAGAAAAAGAAGAGAGAAGAAGAAGCTGGACTGTCTGCCGCCAAGAAGATAGGTGAGAAAGCTTGGATGAAGAACTATCTTAAAGCTCATGGCTTCTCTGGCAGGCAAGTGGGTCCAATGTCTGAGAAGACTCTCCAACGACATGTCAGTGACATCAAGGCTGACATTCGTGCGGGGAGAAGAAAAGAGATGTATAGAAGGGGACAGGGGATGACCTTCAAAGCCACCTCTCAGCCCAAAATCCAAACCCAACCTCAACCTGAACCTATACCCTTTCCCTTCCCAATCAAAACTGAACCTGAACCCTTCACCCCTGAACCTACACCATCACATCTACCAACTCCTTCACCTCAACCACCTAAACTACCCATCATCCAACCTAAAACCTTAGCCAGAACCCAACCTCCTAAACCTACCCAACAACCAATCAAACCATCCCCTCAGCCTTCCAAACATCTCTCTATGGAGGAATTCAAGGCGATCAAAACTAAGCTCATCAACTGCACTACTCTGAGCGACATCTCCTGTGAGGAGGATTCAGTCAACCTGACTTATGTTGATGGATCCTCAAGTTCCCTCACAAGAGATGAGTTTCTTGATCTGCCCAGAGGAACTTTGGACCAAGCTGCAAGACTCCTTGGCCTCAATTCAGATACATTGAATGAGGAAGAAAAGAAGCTGAGGAGAAAGCTGGTGACTCTGCTGGACACAAAGAAAGGAGATAGGGTACCAAGACAACCTCTTGTACCCAGAAAGAAGATAGTCCAGTGGAGGTTCGAAGACTCTTCTCACAACTTTGTTGTTGAGAGAGAGAATGGTGAGATTAACAGGCTGAATGCCTCATCTCTGCTACACTTAAGCAGATTTGATATTGCTGAGTTAGCAGAGAAACCATTCTCCAACCCTTCAAACTCCGATGTAGCTGCCCACATCAGAAATCATCTAGGCAGCCTTCACATGGCCGAGCTTACTGCCAGAAGCAAGGTCGAAGAGGAGTCAAAACTGAGAGAGGAGGAGGAAAGGAAAGGATCAGCAACCAAAGGCAAAGCCTTTCTTCAAATGGTTGAAGGTCCTGAACTTGAGTCCATAGTTAGATGGGAGTATGACTACAACTCCCGTCAACTAACTCTCTTCAGGGGGTCACAACAAAGGGTACATGTCATTCAAAGTGATAGACTGGATCTCCTATCCACGAATGACTTGTACAAGCTTCTCAGCACCACTTCCGGGAAGAACAGAGAGACAGACAAATATCTTTTGTCCCTGGTGCTGAAAACTTTGAGAAGTAGAAATAAGTGAAGTTTTGGTAGCATCAGCCTAGGGGGAGTTTGTTGGATCTAGAGAGGCTGTTGCAACCAAAACCATATCACTTAGAAGATTTTGAGTACAACATACAAAGGACTTCCGAAGCCAAGTGTGGGACTTCCGAAGGAAGAAGGAGCTCTTCCGAAGTCTAAGTGTAAAATACACTTCCGAAGGAAAACTCCAACTTCCGAAGATAAAGAAGTTACTTCCGAAGAATCAAGACTTAAAGACAAAGTTCTGAAGTCAACTTCCGAAGTATAAAGAAGTCATCAAAGCCTCGGAAGCATAGAAGCATCTTCCGAAGTATAAGTGGCTTCGGAAGAACTTGTTCTTCCGAAGCCAGTTAACCTTCGGAAGACACTTCTATTATCCAGTAGACATAAGTATGGTCTGTCTAACAGTCCGCTGGAAATTTCTAATATACTGCATGGCGTTTTCTCAAAAGCCATGTAGTTGACCATACTTTAATCTACTGTTTACCTTTTTATGTTAAGTACAGTTGCCATCTTTAGTTGGTGACAAAAGGTAAGTCATGGACATGTCATGACTACCATATCTTAGATAATACTTTATCTAAGATACCTTAACTATAGCATTGTAGTATATGCTTTAGTCGTAGGTTTCCAGCTGGTATCAAGTATAACCGGCTGTAGGATCTAGTATATAGTTTCTCATTGTAACTCTTGTAACATGCTTGTAAGTGTCTTGTAATCTTGAGTTGAGAAGTAATATATACAAGTACCTTGAAAATACTCCTGCTTGTTCCTTTGATTACTTATTATATTATTATCAACTCTTGTTAAAGGCATTGCTTATCTTGTTTGAGTGATATCATAAGTGAGTTTGAGAGAATTACAAGTGTTAAGTGACAAAACCCGATCCTGCAGAATTCAAGTGAAGCAAGTTGAAGATGGCATCTACATAAGTCAGTCAAAGTATGTTCAAGACATACTCAAGAGGTTCAACATGACTGATTGTAAGATTGCTAAGACACCCATAACCAGAAACCACTCCCTTGGACCTGATCTTGAGGGGGAGGTGTAGATGAACATTATACAGGGCTATGATTGGGTCTCTTATGTATCTTACAGCTAGCAGGCCTGATATCATGTTTGCTACATGTATTTATGCAAGATATCAAGCCAACCCTAAGATGTCCCACTTAATCACTGTGAAAGGGATTTTAAGATACCTCAAAGGGCTTCAAAACTTGGTCTATGGTATCCAAAGAATCCTAACTTCAATCTGTATGCTTATACAGATAGTGATTATGGTGGTTGCAACATGACTGTAAAGTCTACATCTGGGGGATGTCAATTCCTTGGTGGAAGGGTTGTCTCATGGCAATGCAAGAAACAATCCTGTGTGTCTGCATCAACTGCTGAGGCTGAATACATTGCTGCTGCAAGCTGCTGTGCTCAAGTGCTTTGGATTCAAAATCAGATGCTGGACTATGGATTTAACTTCAAAGAGACTCATATCCACCTAGACAACAATAGTGCTATCTCTATCACTGAGAACCCTGTGCAGCACTCAAGGACCAAACACATCAACATCAGGTATCATTTAATAAGCGATAACTATGAAAAGGGATTAATTAAACTAGTCAAAGTTCATACAGATGAACAATATGCTGATCTGTTTACAAAAGCTTTTGATGAACAGAGATTTAAATATCTGATATCAGCTATTGGGATGATTAACTTTGAGTAGATTTTTTCTTAAAACTAATTCTAATTATTTCTTCTTAAAATATGTGTGTCCTAAGTTGTCTAGTTCATCACTTTCATAAGCTCATGTTTTTTTTTGATGTAAAATTCTTTTTGAAGACTTTCCTTAGATTCTTGAAAATTTTCTGATACTTCGGAAGATAAAATTTTATCTTCGGAAGAAAATTATGTCTTCAAAATAAATAACTGTCTAAGAGATTTTACCTTCGGAAGAAGTCTAAACCCATCTTCCGAAGCTTAAATATCTATCTCAGACACTTATTTGTTTTTAAGGACCTTTTCCTTTCGAAGCAAAATTAACTCTCGGAAGCTTTGTTGATTCTTATACAAAGCATCCAAGGGTTTATTTCTCTTCCGAAGCATAAATTTTCAAGACTCTCTGGAAAATCTTTCGAAGCCATTTTTAGCTTCGGAAGCTTTCTCATTAAAACTTTCGAAGACAAATTACCTTCGGAAGCTTTTCGAATTCCAAGAAAACTAGTTTTTGAGCAAAAGTAAACTACTTTTTCAGAGGTGGGACCGACTTCCGGATTTCAAAGTTTATCATCTTTCATTAACTTTGGTTCAAATCCCTTTTCACATAAATACCCAACGGTTCCCCCTCTTCATCACTATCTTCCTCAATTCCACTATTCCTCTAACCTAATTCTCTAAACCGCCTTTGTTTTCTACCTTTCTTCACCCTTAAGCTTCTGAAATGGCCAACCTTAACCGCAGAAACAACCCAGATTTCTCCATGCAACTTCACAGGCAACATAATCAAGTTGCTCTGTTAAGCTCTGAGAAAGATGCAAGTTTCTCAGAGATTTGCCAATTCTTAGCTCTATCCAACTATTTCACCTCCCTGACCATTGATCCTACTCTATATGAGGATCACTTGCTTGAATTTTGGAAGACCTGCCAAGAGGTCATTATGGATGGGGAGAAGGCACTGTCTGCCACAGTGCAAGGGAGGACAATCTTCATCACTCCGGCCATCATTAATCAACATTTGCAGTTGGATGATGAAGAAGGTGAGTTGTCCTTCCCAAAGGAAGCTGTAAATCATTCCTTTGAGCAGATAGGCTATGAGGGAGATTTTTCTGTAAAGACCTTCAGGAAAGGGAAGGTCTCATCCCAGTGGAAATACCTGCTCCATGTGGTTATCCACAGCTTATCAAACAAGCATGGTGGATGGGACCAAATTCTTGAGGATCTCTCCTTTATAGTTCATGGAATGGTTCAGGGGGTCAAGTTCAGGTATTCTCAATTTGTTTATACTAATTTACTTGCAAACTTGGACTCCTTAGAGTATTACATGTTTCCTAGATATGTTCAACACATTCTCAACTGTGAACTGGGCTCACAGTTGAGGGAAACAAGTAGTATGCATAATAGCCCCAAAACATGGAAAAACTTATAAAATAGGGGATCTAGAACTCACTTGGATACCACGAATAACCTCTAGACTAAGCTTTCTAGGTTAGGATCTCACTACACAACCTGCAGACAAGTTAACACTCTAAGGGGTTAATTTTCTGCCTAAATTCGCTGCTAATTTCGCTGCAAGATCAGCAATTTCGCAGCTAGGTTCGCCAACAGTTTCGCTGCTAGTTTCACCAGCAGTTTCGCTGCTAGTTTCGCTAGCACCTTCGCTGGCAGTTTCGCTGGCATCTTCGCTGCCAGTTTTGCTGCCAGTTTCGCCCAACTTTCGTTGGAAAAACATGTCTGCGAAACTACCTGCGAAACTATAATTTCGCAGGAAGATCCACAGTTTCGCTGATTGAATATGCAAATTCGCTGGATGAATATACAGTTTCGCAGATCGCATAAAAATTACGAACCAGTCCATTTTTAACCCAAAATCATAACTTTTTACGTCCAATCTCTTAGTTTATCATCCATGAGGCTAAATCTAAGCTTTATACATGTTTTCATACGTAAAAATGTGATCCTTATGCGATTCTTTGCAACTTTTCAAAACCCAAAACCCTAGAATCCGGGTTTGATCTACAGAAGGGTTTAGAGGTCGATTCTTACCTGGATTTGTTGCTTCTTTCTTAGATCTTGATGCTCCAACACCCAGATCTTCAATCTCTTCACCTTAGAAGCTTCAAATCTTGAGTTTTCTCCACTTTCTCTCTCTACTTTCTCTCTTTACAAATTTTGGTGGCTAGGGTTGTAATGATGGAGATGGAGGCTGATTTGGGTAGGTTAAGGGCTGATTATGGGCCTTAATCACTTAGGCTCTTGTCCATAAACCCAATTTGGCCCATAACCCATTTCCTTCTTTTATTAAATACCCATTATTTAAGCCCATTATCCTTAATGACTCGTTTCGACTTTTCGGGGTGTTACATCTTTTATCCTTACCACTAAAAAGACCACAAATAACCCTCACCTACCAAAGAAAATCCAAACGAACCCCTGCTCAGGCTATTGAGTCTGTACAGGCCCCCATATACTCACCCTTACATGAGGAAGTGGACACTAGAGCTCCCACTTCCCCTGAGGAGCAAACCACTCCTATTTCTTCACCTATCAGGGCTGAGGTTCCTCATGCTCACCCTGATGAGCTCACAAGCCCAACAGCCTTAAGCCTTCACTCTGAGTCTCAACACTCAAGTGAACAACCTTCAGGGGACAGTTACCATCCCCAGCCTTTAGATCTCAACCAACCAATTCCCAACCTATCCTTCTATACTGATGAAGACTTAGGATTCAGTGAGTACCATGAGTCTCTCTTCTCCTCCCCTACTCAAAGAGAGATGAGTACCTCTGACTCTCCTCAGTCTATCCCACATTAGTCACCTATTATTGAGGTGGACACTCCTGAACATGTTCAGGATGTCCATATGGAAGAGGCTCTCACTTTTGAAAGTGATTACATCATTAAGACCTCAACCATGGCAACTCAGCCCACTTGCATCTCAACTGAGATTGCTAGTGAGCAGAGGAAAACCAGCAGCCAAGAACCTCAAGCTGGTGGTGAGAGAGAGGACTTTGGTCCAATCATCTCATCCCCCAATGATTCTTCTGATGAAGAAGAGGGGAATTTGAGACTAAAGGTGCAGAAATTGTCAAAAACATGCTCCTATTTAGTCTCTAAGGTTAGTCACTTGGAATCTCAGGTGACTACCTTACATAACATGGTCAATGATCAGCAACTTCAGATTTCATATCTAAAGGAAAAACTAGCTGGGAGACCTTTAAGGAGAGCTCAACCATGAACACAAGAACCTGTGGAAGTGATTGACTTATCCTCCAGCTCACCTATGCAAGTGGGTGATGCTACCAAAAAGGGGGAGAAAGTTATTACAACCACAGAACCTGGGAGTTCTTCACAGAGAATGGACATAGAGGACTCACCATCCTCACTTGCTGTTGTGCATTCTCAGCAACTTCCTCAAGTTCACATTAATGTGGGCTCTATAGACTCTATCATCAGGAGTCTCTTTGAGGAAGGTATACCAAGGGCTGTCTCATCTCCACCACAAGGAACTGCCAACTACATCATAAGGTGGAGGTATGATGCTGACAGAAGAGCCCTTATCCTTCACAGAGTTCAAGGGCAAAAGAAGTGTTTGATTTCCAAAGCCTGAACGTCTATGAAAGATTGGATTTAGTCAACATGCCACTTGTAAATCCCAAGCAATTCAAGACAAGCTGACAGGTTGCTCAAAGAATCCAAGATAGGATCCTTGGCAGAGTTCACTCTAAGAAGGAGACTCAGGCAATCAGGCAATGTCATCGGTCAACTGGATGTGAGGTGGACCTAAGATTAGTTTCATAGGGGAAACTTGACTGAAGGCCCAGTGGAAGAACCTTGAGACCCTGTCTCATCATCAACAACTGCTGCAGAGGTTCAAACTTCCTCTGAGACACCATGTGGTGAAGGGTGTTTCTCAGCCTCTCTCTGGCCAGAGCATGGAAGCTACACCAAGCAATGAAGGCCAAGCTATCCACCCTGAGTCACAAAGGTCTGTTGGTGACAAAGGGAAAAGGATAATGACTCTTGAGGAAATTGAGGAGGAAAAGAGAGAGAGGAAAAGGAAGCTAAGGGAGAAAGTTCCTCTGGGTCATCAAGCTTTATGCAAGCTGCAATCAGGGCTGCCCCCAGACCAAATACTCAGATGATGAGTTAAGGGCAGCCAGGATTTACATTATTTAACAGACCAGAACTATGATAGTAATAAAATCATCTCCCTCCCCTTAGAAGAACTAAATGAACTGGCTGACATGGAAGTGTCAAGAGAGATGAAGGAGAAAAAGGATGCAAGGCTACTTCTCCAATTCAAAGAGGAGAAGAGACAGAAAAGACTCTACAAGCATGCTCCCACTCTCTCTCCAGTTCAAGAAAGTCCTGCACAGGAAGATGTGGCTCCACAAGAACCTCAGGTAGATAAAGAAGAAGATAGGATCAAAATGATCAACTACCTGAGTGTCACAGGCTTCTATCAGGCAGATGCACTTCTTCCCATGTCCTATGACTTCATTGAGTTTGAGTACCTAAAGCAACTTGAGCTTGAGCTAGTCAAAGAAAGAAAAACAACCAAAAGGAAGCTTAGGGAAGAAGCTGCAAAGTCAAGAGCCATCATCCAAAAGAGTGTAAAGAAGTCTGCTGACAGACAAAGGATGATGAGCTTCTTGAAGCTATATGGATTCTCCGGAAGGAGACTTGGCCCTATGTCTCTATCCACAATGGATGAGCATATAAGGGTGATCAAGCAGAAGATTAAGAGTGGTGAACTGATTGACTTGCACTCTCTTCCAAGTCAGGTCCCACCTGAAGTGGAGGTCAAGTTTGAACAACCTGAGACACCTCAAACAGAACCTCCAGCTGAGCCTCAGCAAGCTTCATCTTCTGATCCAAGGCAGGGTCAAACTCCCTCTCCTTTTGAACCTGTGAGGGAGAACTGAGAAAGACAATGATGATCAACATGGTGCTGCAGACCAGTCTTCTCAGTTAAAGTCATCTAAGAGGAAGAAGAGAATGGCTTCTAAACCAAAGTCAAAGAAGAAGAAGCCTAAGTCATCTACCTCTACACCTCAGGCTGAATTAAATCAACCTGAGGAAGTGCATGATGAGGCAGCCCAATCAACTCCTATGCAAGTGGCTCCTCTAACAACTGAGACACCCATCTTATCCTGGACTTACTCTACCAATCCAGAAAGATGGCATGTAATCAGAGATCAAGGTGTTGAGAATGTCTACTCTTGGCAAGACATAATCAACTTACCTCTGCATGATCTCTTTAAGATGAGAAGATACTATGAAGGTCTTGATGATCCTGACCATCTAATGAAGAAAGGAATGGTCATGATTATACTGAAGACCACCAACATCTGAAGATCTTCTAAGTGTTTTGGTAGCATCAGCCTAGGGGGAGTTTGTAAGGATTCCTTAAGTCTGATGCAACCCAAAACATCCAAAGTGTCTTTGCAACATGCACTAAGTACTGAAGTATAGAATGCTTCGGAAGTTTTACACAATACACTAGAAAATACTCTAAGTGTAAAATCTTCCGAAGCCAAGACCAATATCTTCCGAAGCCAAACATGAAGTCTTCCGAAGCCAAACATGAAGTCTTCCGAAGCCTCAGAGACAAAGTCTTCCGAAGCTTCAACCTATGAAGACAGATTTCTTCCGAAGACTTTTAGTACACATGCTTTATCTGATGTACTGTTCCATAAAGCACCTTTCCGCTGCATCTCTGTAAAGTCACCAACTTACATGAGTTGGTGAAAAGGTCCATGCTTTTGGTAACTGTATATTGAGGTCTTGAGTCTGTAACTTTCTACTTTATGTACTTTATCCTTTTTGTAATATATAAGGATGTGAGCTATGGCATGTCATAGTCACAAGGTCAAAAGGCAGATATGCCTTTTGATCCTACAATTGATTTTGTTAGTGTCTAGTCAATTGTATCCAGCTGGCTTTCAAAGTATAGCTGGCTGTAGGTTGTAGTATAAGTATTCCAAGTTCTTGTATCTTTCTTTATGCTTTGTAACACTTGTAAAAGAACTTGAGAAAGTAATATACTGCCTCCTTGAAACCCAACTCTCTTGTTCTGTCTCTTTACTTTACTTGTGTTCTTAGTATCATATAGCTCTCCTCATTGTGTTGTTGTGTTGTAATTGTGTTTAAGACCTTAAACGGTCCTGCAAGAAACAATAACAAAAATAACACAAAATGATCTAAAATATAAAAACACAATGATAAATATATTTAACAAATGATGTAAAATATATTACACAATGAACTAATATTTGACGCAATCTTCCCACTTTAATAAAAATGTATCTTAAGATGACACGTGTCAACACCACAATTATCCTCACCAAATTTTCCCGCCTCTCCTATTAAATAATTACCTTAATTACTAATAATATTATTTAACACTTTTTTGAAATTTAATAAATTAAGAAAAAGATCTATTTATTAATGTTATTTCTAATTAAGAAAAAATTAAAACAATTTTTTAAAAAATAATATAATTGTTTTATTACTTATAGTCATTTATCATATATAATATCAGTGATATTATATTTTAGAATATCATCTTATAACTAATAAATTTTATTATATTAATATTTTATTTATTCAACCCGTGTAACACACGGGTTTACTAAAGCTAATGAACGTATAAAACACAATGAGCTGATGTATTTAATACAATGACCAAAATCATCTCCTCTTTAAAATAATAAAACTCGTGTTAACCTCACAATTTTTCTTAAACTTTTTAGATTATATATTCTTTTTACTATAATCCTACACAACAAAAAATTTATATTTCGAGTAAAAGATTAAAAAATGTATTAAATTCGTTAAGATGATTCATCGTCTTATATATCTTGTTAAAGAAGACAAAATTATAAATTGTTATTGTTAATTATCAATATACGAATCTCCTTTTTCTAAAATATTAATATTATGACAGTAACGAATGGCGGCAAATATTAAAATATCTAAGGTGATTTAATCGAATGGGAAGCCGCCACATGACCAAAATACCCCCTGCATGATGCATCACAATAATGTAGGTAGGTAGTGGTTTGGTTGGATGTGAATTTAATAACCGATATGAACACACAATGTTATGTTTATTTTTCGGTCATCCATTTTACTAAAAATAACCTAGCAAGAAGCTATACTAATAAAAACTATGAGAACGCCAAATAAAATTATAAGCAAAATTACAATTAGAAATCACACCTAATAAGACATACAAACAACCAGTGACGGATCTAAAAATGTTTTTATTGGGGCGGAAATTTTTAATGGTCATTTGATTATCATAATATAATATATTATTTGGTCCGGTTCGAGTCAAGTTGGGTTGGATCTGGTTCATCACTGAAAACATCGTTAAAATGGTCTTTAAAATCTTGTATTTGCATATATCAATTATACTTAAAAAATGCTTATATTTGATGTTTAAAGCAATTATACTAGTAAAATTGATGATATATAATATGTTTAAATTAATTATACTCATCGCTAGAACGGTTCCCAAACTCTTTAATGCCTATGATGTTCAACATGTTTGAGAACAATGCCGGCAGTAAATATATCATTTAATCTCTCGTATATCTTGATACCAATATAAATTTAGTTTGTTTGATAGTAAAATATATTTATCTCAATATAAGCTTTTTCTACTACCCACTTGATTATTTGAGGGTAAAATTATTAAATTTACTAGGTTACAGACTCCGATTAGCGGGAAAGTATAGTTCGCGCGTTCTGTAACTTTATTGTAGTTCTACCCCTGATAATGTGTTTGCGACATTATTGTTTTCTCTTCAGTTTTAGAATTTTAAGGGGTGATTACATAATATTAGGGGGGGGGGGGCATGATTTTCACATACACATAACACTTGAAATTTTTTTAGGGTGGTCGACTGCCCCCTTCTTCCCAATGTAGGTACGCCACTGCAAACAACCACTACCTCTGTTCATCATTGTAACTAGAAACATGAAGATTGGGAACTACACCAATTTGTCCAGTGATGGTTTATTTGTCTTGATCTATGATTAGTCTAAACGAAAAGATGAGATTCGATGTTCTCTACGAGTTTAAGTTGTGAAATCTTAGACTTGTTGAAAACCAATGCATTTCTCGCTTTTCAAACAAATCAAATGATGTGTATGATAAAGCTGTGTAGAACTTGATCTTGTTCTTTGAAGTTGCCTACGACAACCAAACTAGCCACCAATTGTTGTATGTGCGACCAAGCCGATGGATTCCTTCCCTCATCCTAATCATCTCAATTATTTCACCGAGAATTGCTTTGATTCGATGCCTACCCATTTTCATTCATCCTCATACTACTTGAAAGGGTTAGAGTTTCGTATTACTATATAATCAAACACTTGGATGACACAAAGAGTTGTGGATTGCACTTTTTTATTAAAGTTCTCTCAATCCAAATGCATTAACCAGATAAATCTCAGTATTTAATCAAGAACAAGTATGATTTGTGTGTGTTTTCATGAACCAAAAGAACCAGAGGATGACCCCAATGTACTGAAAAATTATGTTTGGGGATTAAGGGAAAACTACTTAAAAAATTGCATTCGACGTCACTTCAAATTTCACTCAAATTGGAGCCTAAATTAGTCTGAATTTCACATGTGAAATTTTGAGAAAATCAAAATTTAACACATGTCGAATGAATCAGTTTTATCAAATTAAAAAATTTCAAGCTGACATGACAGCTCGACCTTAACCAAATACTTTGCCTCTTGAACCCTGATACGGATTGCCGCCCTTAGCCCTCAATACTAGAGGCACTGCCCCCAAATCCCAATAAAGGGACGTTGCTAAAATAAAAATTATTTGGTGTTAGGAAAAGTTAAATGATAATCACTTCCTCGTATGAAAACCAAAAAAAAAACTAAATTCTTTTTACTCACAAATTTTAATTATTTTGAACAATAATGGTTTATTTTGAAGCACTCTAAACTAATATTAATCAAATTTTAATGTGAGTGTTCTTTGAAAAGAAAATCTTTTAACACTAGAGTACCAACACAAATATCATTCATTTAGTTTAATTAATCGATGAGATTATATGTTAACTTTAAAGATAATAATATTCAAATAAACAAATTGCTAGAATTTGTTTTTTATATTCTTTGTATAAATAGATCCTCACTATTTGATGAATATCTACATATATATACGCGCACATCGTAGAGTTATATAGAAGTATAAATGATATGATGTCCAAAGTTATACAATTTGTCATATGACGAATTTGTAAGATTCGAAGTAGTTGGATGATGGAATTTTGTCTTACTTATTTAATGATTAATTTACAAGTAAAAATTTTATATTAAATTTATTATTAGTTAAATAATTTGCAATAAATGAAAAGAAATAAAGGCCCCATGATAATAAATTATTAAATTATATCATAAGTAACAATTTCATCCTTGAAGTATTCCTTAATCACGGATGCAATCCATTAATGTTTTATTAGATGGCACTCTAATTATATTAAACAAACCTAACATTTTTAATGGCAATTTGATTAAAAAAAACTAGCAAGGAGCTAGCAAAAATTACATGAACTAATTGAAAAAGAAAAATACTAAATCACCAATTAAAAGAGTTCCATTGTTGCCAAAATTAACCGAGATCTTTGAGAAATGATTCTTGACTCAAAGATATGATAATGTTTTTATAGAGGCAATAATGCCTTCAACGAATACTTTATTTTCATGCAAGTGTTTATTTCTTAATTTTCAAACGGCCCAATACTTGTAGTCGTAATGGAGCATTACACGCCCTATGATCAAGCCAAAATCTAACCGTATCCCCAATACTTATAACGGCTTTAAAAGCACACTTATATCAATGTTTAAGTTTTGTAATTCGGGTACGATTTTGGTGATTGCTTTCCACGTACCTGTCATATCGTTCCTAATAGGAAGGAGGGAGTGTACATGGTCCGGACGGGAGTGAATAGAATGGATGACTCGTCTCCATATACGAGACGATTCTTGTTCATATCTCAAGTGCCATTTTGCTAAAAGTGAGAGGTTAGCTGCATGTAGCGAACCCACTCCTAAGCCCCTGGATTCTTTCGAAGCCACCACTTTTTTTCCATTTAACCTAATGATTTTTTTGGACTCATTTGATCCTCCTAGCAAGAATTTTCTTCTCACACTTCAGTTTTTCAATGATCTTTTTTGATGCTTGAAATAGTGAAAATTAATAAAGAGGAATACTAGCGAAAACTGATTTGACTAAAGTTAATCTTCCACTAATAGAGAGAGTTTTTGCTTCACATAACGAAAGTTTTTTCTCGAAAGATTCCACGATCGGCTTCCATTTTTTCATTAAGTTCATGTTTCATCCAGTGGGTATACCCAGGTATTCGAAAGGCAATTGACCCATACTACAAACTGTGATCCTAACCATTTCTCCAACTAATTAAGGGTTTACTCCAATGCCAAACATGCTGCTCTTATTCGAGTTACGTCATTTATTTAGGTTTTTTTTATGTTTTTTATAAATGCTATTTAAAAGACATGTTATATGCTATAACTAAAACTGATTGAATAGTTTATGCTAACATTTAAAGGTTAGAAGAAAAAGAGGCATAAGATTTATACTTTAAATATAATTATTTATTACATTTCTACATTTTGGTACAAATGTAATTACAAAATATTAACATACAGTATTAATGTAAACGAATATGTTCCCGTTAAAGCATGGATATACATGTAGCATTTAGTTTGTGTGTTTGACATGAGTTTTAGGTTCATCTTTGGTTTGAGTTCGTACAACATTTCCAATTCGGTGTCGGATTTGACCCCAACCCCCACGATTACTCTCCGTCTAACACTCCGACCCGCGTAACCAAACGAGCGTAAGTGAGAGAACTCCCCTATCTCCCTTTAAGTTTCTACTATTACAAATTACAAATTAAAATTTCAAGTTACATAATAGTTAAAGGACCACATATGCCAACCCCTCATTGTTATCATAGTATCTGCCACCATAAGAAGATAAGATCGAGATGCGAGACACACATACACCTCTGTAAACTCTTTGTCTGTATACATATACAGATATTATTATACCCAAATTCAAGCAAGTAGATACGTAATCCCCAATTAAACCCACACCAAATCACCCCCAATCATCTTCAAGATCGAAATCATCCCTCAATTGCTCAAAAAAATCCCAATTTACAGACCTACAAACCATAAATTACACCCTACAATCAACGAATCAACGATCATACAACCTGTATTTGTAGATAACTAGATATCGACTCATGGCGGAGACGAACGGAGGTCCGGCGGCACCACCACCGCAGCCACGGCGGGTTCCGCCGATAGCGCTACCACCGCAATCGTCGTTCGAGAATATGTTCTCCGGCGGAAGTGGACCGGGGTTCAGCCCTGGGCCGATGACCCTTGTGTCGAATTTCTTCTCCGATCAATATTCTGATGTCGATTGTCGATCGTTTTCGCAGCTTCTTGCTGGAGCTATGGCGTCCCCTGCGGCTCAAATCCCACCTGCTGCTGTGTTTGATGAGTCGAAATCGACGGAATCGGAGAAGAAAGTGGGGGGATTTAAGCAGAATCGACCTGTGGATTTGGTGATTGCTCAATCGCCATCTGGGTTTGTGTTTCCTTCGGTTTTTAGTCCTTCGGGATTTCTTAATTCCCCTGGGTTCTTCTCGCCTTTGCAGGTATTGGTTATAGGATTATGTGGTTGTTCAATCTTGTGATTTGAATTAGAAGGTTAATGATTGTGTGATTGAATGTTTGCTTTGGGTTTACTTTAGTAGCTTTGATGTAATTGTGTGTTCTTTTTTACTTTACAAGGAAAAAGTACCCTTTGACTTTTGTTGTCTAATGAGCTCATTTTCATCTTCGAATTGGACGTAAATCTGAGGTAGATAGAGATATTTGTACTATCATATTTAACATTACATCAAGCGTTGAAAAGGGAAAATTGTTGGTCAGTTTGATATGTGTTTGACCTTTTCTGGTTTGACTGTTTTGGAATTTCAAGATTGTGTTTTTGGGAGGAAATAAGTGTTGTTATGTGTTTGAATCTGGGCAGAGTCCATTTGGGATGTCTCACCAGCAGGCGTTGGCTCACGTTACCGCTCAGGCTGCGTTTTCTCAATCTTATTTCAATAATGTTCAACCCGAAAACGGATCTTCTGCCGCAGTGGCGACTGTGGCATCCGAGGTAGAACCACAGATGGTTAGTGCAGGCAATGCGAACTCTGGGCTTGAGGATTCGCAAATTGGGTCACCAGATGGATTTCAGGTTTCTCAATCCGACACTACTGAACCTCAACAAGTTACTTCTGTATCTGTTGATACCAATGATGGCTACAATTGGAGGAAGTATGGGCAAAAACAGGTCAAAGCAAGTGAGCATCCTCGAAGCTATTATAAGTGCACACATGTTAACTGCCCTGTGAAGAAAAAGGTTGGACAATCACTCGATGGTCATATAACCGACATTGTGTATAAAGGCCAGCACAACCATGAGCCACCACAACTTAGCAGACGAGCTAAAGAGGGTTCTGATGTAAACAAAACGAGCAGTTCTCAGTTTGAAAAACGTGTGGAACCGGTAGCTGATCAAGGACCTAACCAGTTGATTAGAAGTGATCAAGGGTCTAATCAGTTGATGAGAAGTGATCAAGGGTCTAATCAGTTGTTGAGAACTGATCAAGGGTCTAATCAGATGATGAGAATAGATGAGCCAAATGACGAACCTAATCCAAAAAGAAGGTATGTTCAATATCATTAAACATATGTCGATGCAGGATAGAAGTACCTTAGATTTATTGTAGCAAAGATTGTCAAACATGTGTAATATAGATAAAGTTGATGCATTTGTAAATACTTCTAATGCGTACAAGCAGGTCCTTTTATAGGACACCATGGCGAATATAATAAAATTGACAAAAAAAAAAATCAAATCATAGCCCAAGACGATGGTATTTGGGCGTATGGAAAGCTAGTTGTGAGCTCCGTAACTCCTCAAGTATCAAAAATTGTGCAAGTTTCTCATGTTCCTCTCAGTTTGGTCCTCATCATATGTATATCTATATTAAATGTGACTTTTTGCATATTATTTGATGTATTTTGCTCATTGATTGCAGGAATACAGAGGCCGGGCCTGTGTCTGTGCCCGTTGACTCGACATCAGCTCACAAGATGGTCTCTGAACCAAAAATTGTGGTGCAGACAAGAAGTGAGGTTGATCTCTTGGATGATGGATTCAAGTGGCGAAAATACGGGCAGAAAGTAGTCAAGGGGAATACTAATCCAAGGTAATCTTTATACTTCGGGAAATTGGGAAATTTATTTTCATTCTTTCTCATCATCTCAATGGCTGAGGGGCAATTTCAACTCACTAAACTGAAAATGGTCAATTTGGGTTATATATTACTAGAATAGTTTCCAATGTATGATATATATGGTATATTTCTATTTACAAATGAGAAGTGAATTGGGAAACATTGAAATTGTTTCTTTGAATTAACAAAAGTTGAAATGGTAGTCGCAAACGTTTGAATAAATAATGCCTTAATTACTAATTGCCATAAAACGGGTGAAAGTAGTTTAGGCGAGATAATGAAAATTTGGATTGTCTAGAATTGTGACAAGTGTCCTCTTGAGTTACTCTTTTATTAGAGTAGTAAGATAAGATTTTACTTGTATGTATGCATATTTAACCCAAGCGCATTTTGACCCATTACACGACCTGTGGCTGTTCATGTTCTCTTTGGTTAGCGAAATGGTTCTTTTTGCTTATAAAGTTTTCAACTTTGCAGGAGTTATTATAAATGCACATATGCAGGATGCAATGTGCGAAAGCATGTAGAAAGGGCTCCATCAGACCCGAAATCTGTAGTAACAACATATGAAGGGAAACATAATCATGATATTCCAGTACCTAGGCATCGAGGCTACAATAACGGTGGTGGGCAAACCGGGAAATCTACAAAACCGTCACAGCGAAAAGACACCAATTTAGGAAACCAGGAAAGACCCGTTCTTCTACAGATGAAAGAAGAGGAAATAACCGCGTAAATGCTGTTCTGAATGTGGTATGTAAAAGATTCTTGTTTGTTGAAGCTTATATATTGTTGCTAACAGCATATTACATTTTGGATCGAAGTCTACTTTTCCTTGTTTTTTTAGTTATATTTGATTGTTTTACTGAAGATACATATGTACAGATTGTTGTATTGTAAAGAGTGAGCTTTGTTTCTCATGCACCCTGTAGTTTTAAGGTCATTGTAACTTCATGCTCTTTGTATTCTTTAAAGCGTGACTCGTGGAATGTTGTACATCGCGTATCAGGTATGACCTTGGTTCTATATCGGGGCGCGTAGTGATAGATCAATACTGGTGATGGGCACCTAAACACAGTGATATTGGACTCTTGCCAGTTGTGTGGTGGCACATAGGAAAAATAATATTTTTTTTCAAAATAGAATTATATTTTGGTAGTTTGACATTATTGTATTCACATTATTTTGACTTTTGTCCTTTGTATGATTGGTTTTACTGAGCAAATTATTTCTTCTGGTGGGGTCTAAATGATTTTGACTTTTTGTTATTTTTAGTTCTCTGCACATGGAAGAAATAGACACATCAATTGAACAAGAAAACATTAAAATAAAAAAACTAAAAACAAAAAAAACTAGTAAACGCACGAGTCTCCTTTGGAACATACGGGTGATAGTCCTGTCACTCCATGTCTATTTTAAGTTAGAGTGTTAAAGTTATTTCTAGTCAACTTTAAAATCTATCAATTCTTGAATTCTATGAGGGGGAAGGTGAACGGGAACCGATCGAAAACCCGAAGCGCTTGACCCCTTCATACTCGATTCATTAGGGTTGGGAATGGATGGAACCAACCAGAAGTGCAAATCGCGCAAGCGGAGCCGGGAATTGAACCGCAGTGCAACGACTAGGACTTGTGTCGGAGGTTTATATAAAGTATAACTTGAATCTATATCGTTTATGAAAATGTAAACAAAGACCAAATAATAGTTCAAATACGATGGTACAATAGGTTTCATATAAAACCCTCTGTACTATCAGTCAACCGCTTAGGTAGGGCGGAACTACAGGAGGTACGAGATAGTCCAACCTCTAGTCACAAGAGTTTGTTGGTCTTTAAGAGTTGAGTTGCTTAACGGAAAACATGACTCGGACACATTTGGTTGTAGTCGATTGAAAACAAAGTCTTTGGCTAAAAAGCTCTAGGTCTTGATATCAATGGCTGATTTAATCGAAATACAAGAATGTCTTTGTATAAATTTCTTCGCATGCTGCACACTACATATGGTACGACATAAATCTTTAGGTGTGTCATGTGAGGGTCAGACAACCGTGTTAGCAAGGTTAAATATTAGCAAAGTTCATGCCATCTCAAGTGAACTAGTTACTTTAGATTGAAAAGAAGCGATGGTGACTCTAGTAGGAGACATCATCGATAATAGTATGTGATATAAAGGAGGCAAAAAAGCTTGTCTTTACGCTAGAGCTCGGAGATGGTGGTGTGTATAAGAGTGTACCACATTAGGTGTTTGTGTTAGGACATCCATGTCTAGGTCATGGTCTTTACACTCACGGCGAGCAACACTCACGCACGCAACACATGACACGAGTGTCTTGTAGGGGACGTCAATCATATTGGGTTATCAATGTCAAGATATCCAACCTAACCTAAAGTCCAAAACGCATACAAAATCGTGTAAATTTATACAACCTATGTAACCATATCTAAACGTGTTGACGGGTTGTAAACAAGTAGTGATCAAGATTGAAATAGGTTAAACGGATTGTAATATATCAATTAAACAAGTCGTAAAACTGTGTTTTAATGAGTTCACAAATTAACCTGTTTAATTCTATACTAGTTTGATTCTTTATGAATGTCAAATGAACATACATCCTTATATGAACATGGGTGTAATTGATCTTTTGTGATGGTTAGTATAATAGTAAGTAGAAGTCTGGTTTTATGACATTATCTCCAGATTCTCAACTCACAAAGTCACAATATATGGATTCATAAGCGGTTTCCGTCAGTAAACAGTTTATCACATAACTTTATGATCAACCGTTTTCATATAAATGAGTTGAATTCACCCTGATAAACTGAAATGAACCATAGGGTCAGCGGTTTTGCAGGTTGTCTATACATGAGTTGCTGCATACTCCAAAGCATCAGGTCATACAGTTTCACAAACCACTCAAGTGTCTCAATCTGAAGGCATTTGTGCACTTTTCACTTGAACAACCGTGTGGGAAACAAGAAGGCAGAAACATGGGCCGCAACCTGACCCAAGGTGGCGATGCAGTCACTACACTTGCTATATATCCATTTTCTTATATACATTCGAAAAAAATTGATTTTGTATTTACAAAACCAGTAACGAAGATGCCAATGGATACATCGATTTGTACAACATTACAACCATAGTACAACATCGAACCAGATCGTTGACTTCAAAATTGTCACGAAGAGGAAAACTGATCTGTTTCCTTTCTAATTCTAACCTCATTCTGAGATAATAAATCCACCTTGTTTTGCAGTAAAGCCCAGGATTTATGTACAATGGCCAAGAGCAAATTGGAAGAACGGGTCAACATGATGGATCTTCGTTAACTGCTACTAAGGTTGGTATTTGACCGCGATTCACAAAGTCAATCTTGTTTAATCTCAAACAGCAAAGAACTTTCTCTGGCAGTTCTTCTGGTTTCTGAGCCTGTTTTTTTTTAAAAGTGGATTCTAAATCATTTTGTTCTTGTTTGTAAAGAATATAGATGATGATACTTTACTACAATGTACCTGAATGGTTAGCCCGAGATTCATTATCCCGTCTTTAAGGCGATCACGAAATGCATCTAATCCTTTTCTTGCTAT